>JAPDVU010000006.1:62278439-62445939 GCA_026230045.1 Corynorhinus townsendii | reverse complement strand
CCTGGTCCCTCCCAACTGCCCTCCCCTGCTGACCTGGTCACCCCTAACTGCCCTCCCCTGCCAGCCTGATTGCCCTTAACTGCCCTCCCCTGCAGGCCTAGTCACCCCTAACTGCCTTCACCCCTAACTGCCCTCTCCTGTAGGGCTGGTCTCCCCCAATTGCCCTCCCCTTCAGGCCTGGTTGGTCCAACTTCCCTCCTCTGCCAGCCTGGGTCCCCCTCTAACTGCCCTCCCCTGAAGGCCTGGTTGCCCCCAACTTCCCTCCTCTGCTGGCCTGGTCACCCCTAACTGCCCTCCCCTGCAGGCTTGATCACCCCCAACTGCCCTCCCTTGCAGGCCTGGTCCCTCCCAACTGCCTTCCCCTGCTGGACATCTTGTGGTGACCATCTTGTGTCCACATGGGGGCAGGATCTTTGACCACATGGTGGCAGCCATCTTGTGTGTTGGAGTGATGGTCAATTTGCATATTACTTTTATTAGATAGGATTTCTATTGATTTCAGAGAGGAAGGGAGAGGGAGGGAGAGAGGGAGAGAAACATCAATGATGAGAGAGAAACATTGATTGGCTGCCTCCTGCATGCCCCACATTGGGGATGGGGCCTGGGCATGTGCCCTGACCAGGAATTGAACCTTGACCTCCTGATTCATGGGCTGATGCTCAACCACTAAGCCATGTGGCTGGGCCACATGGTGCTTCTTAAAGTGAAATGTTAGGATCCTAGATTTTATTGGTGAATAAGTCCCCATGTCAACATTATGTCCTTTTGACCTGCTGTGTCCCAGGCAGATTCCCATAGGCTGTGAGAAATGTGAGCACTGAGAGGCCAGGGCCCCAGCCACACCTTCCACAGTGAACTGACAATGTTAGACCACGTGATTGCTAACAAGCGTCTGGCTTTAAAGTCTGTGATAATGTTGTATTGTCAATCAGCGAGCTAGACAAGACACCTTAATGAGCCAATTAGTTAGGGATCATCTTTATTGCATGTGGGTTCAGAGCAGAATACTTCTGTCAAATTCTGAACAAATACAAGAAGGAGTATTCCCTTTTTATATTCTTCTAGGTCTTTGTGTAAGTTATTTTTGTAGACAGCTTGTAACCTTGAGTATATATCATATCTAACAAACACCTATCATATCTATATAGACAACTTGTAACCTTGAGTACATATAATATCTATACAGACACCTGTAACTTTGGATACATAATGAACAAACACTTGGCATGAGAATATGGGAATTATTATCAGTATCAGGGTATCAGCCCCTTTAGATGGCTAGCTTGCAAGGTCAGACAGTTAAGTTTATCTTTTCTATTATTCAACCTAAAAAACAAAGTTATTTTTACAGGATAAGAGACTGTCTAAAAATAACCTAGTTGACTTACAGAGCAAGGGACTATCTAAAAATAGCAGAGAATTTCAAACAGCAGTTTAAAACAGCAGTTTTTCCAAAGGAGTGATCATTACCATGCTTCAATTTTACCTACAGAATTACTAGTGAAGAACTCTGCGGTGGATTAAAGAGAGCCCAGGTCCTGCAGGCCCAGCTGTGCCCCACTTCCCCCCCACCCCCCGACTGAGGAAGGCCTGGCAGCATCCACATCTGGGCTTCTTGACTACCTGGAGTCGCCACATGAGGAATGCGGCTACTCCATTAGGGCTCACACCGGGGACATATGGGGGACACCAGTGGAGAGAAGAGGCCCGGGGCTACTGTAGGAAGTGGCCTCTGGGCTCCCTCTCCTGCACCCTTGGCTTCCGATGGAATTTGCTGAATGTCCCCAGGGCAAGCAGAATGTGGGGAGGAGGAGAGGATGTGAGAACAAAGAACCATGCTCGGGCCAGCGTCATGGTGGAAACCCCCAGGCGCCCGCCTCAGGAGACAGGGAGGTGGAATCAGCTGCAAAGGACTCAGCCCAATTTTTTAAATGGCCCATAGGAGAGAGCAAGACCTCAGTGACACCTGTATGTGGACACAGGGGACCCCATGGTGCTCAGCCAAAGAGGAACCGAAGGAGGGACTCTTGCACCCTTGGGATAAACAAGCTGTGATCGCTGTTCCGTGTGTGCCTAGACAATCAGACAGATGCTCTTGAGAATGTATTAAAAATATCATTTTCGTCATCGCTGGTGTGGCTCAGTGGGTAGAGAGTCGGCCTGCACACTGAAGGGTCCTGAGTTCCATTCTGGTCAGGGGCGTGTACCTTGGTTGCAGGCTCCCAGCCTTGGTCAGGGGCATGTGGGAGGCAACCAATCGATGTGTCTCTCACATCAATGTTTCTCTCTGTCTCTCTCTCTCTCTAAAATTCAATACACAAAATATCCTTGGGCGAGGATTAAAAATAAAAGTCTCATTTCGCCATACTTCTGTCTCCGAGTCCATCATTTGAATTTGGACAGGTGGTCATTTCTCACAGCTATAGGCAGAGAGAGGGAGCCTGGGTTACCACCGGCCAGGGATTCAGATGCTTCCTGACAGCTACTGTCTGACTAGAACCACAACTCCCAGGAGGTCCACAGACCTGCCCCGTCAACCCAGGGGACAGGGAGAGGCCAGAAAGGCTGCCAAGCTTCTGACTTACTCATAACTTAAGCTGCCACTTTCAGGATTATTTGTTACACAGCAATCCACACAGACATTTACATCTCAGCATTGCAATAGGTATAATTACACTCTTTATCCCACATGTTGCGTATTTCAGACGAGGCATAATAAGGTACCTGCATGTACATGGACGGTCAGTTCTGCTATAAACTGAAAACAGCACTGAAGGAGGCAAATGCTTGTACTATAAACTACAAGGCCTATGGGGACCACAAGGTTAGGTGTGCGACCCTCAGAAATGTCCCGACACAAAACATGAAGGTAGGAGCTTAATTAATATGGCAGCACAGTTTACACACGTTAGTTAAAGGGCTCACAAATGACATAAATACCATGTTAAATGGGGCACTTTACCTTGAGAGACTGAAGTGTGTGGAGTGGGTGTGAGAGGAGGTACAGCTGTGAGCTTTGGGCCTGGCCCCCAGCACCTGCACAGGTGAGACCCAGCCTGCTTGCAAGAAAGCTGCAAATTAATTCAAAACCCTGTAGTTACAGTTTTTCCAAACATGCAATAACTGCTTGTTATTTCAGACTTGGCACATAATACACTTCATCTGCAGACATAAACAATAGAAATTCTACCCCTACTGTCATTAAAAGCATCATTTTATTTTAGCAAAATGACTCAGATACTGGCTATAATTTTCAGAACAACTTTTTCCTCAAAAAAATCAGCTAAAAGAAAATGCCATATTATAAACGAAAAAAGTTAATAACAAATCTCTTCGCAAAATGCAATATATCTTGAGAGCCCTTCATTTTAAAGACACGGAAGAACAAGTTCAAATAATGAGACCAGCTTAGAATAAAGATTTACACACTTGAGTTATGTAAAATAAGTTTGTCTCCTATTTTCCCTATTCAATGCATGTAAGGAAACGATGTTAGCAGATCTAGCAGAGTTAGACACTGGTCATTGGGGGGCTGGGGGTGGGTAGATAAGTTCTGTTAATATGTAAGATCCTATTTTTAAATAGTTTCTATTGTTTTGGAAGTCCAGGAAAGGGTAAATTCACGTTCTGCAAAGGCTTTGAGAAATTCTTCAACTGGATGACATGACATTTAGCATATTAGGTTTTTATTATGTAGGATTTTAGCGATTACACTGCTCATGTGTTATTTGCTGTTTTTTATTGATAAATATATGCACTAGAGAGACATGTAATCCATCTTGCCCCTCAAACTTAGAAAACCAAATGTATTCTCTTTTCTGCTTTCTTGTTTACACACACACACACACACACACACACACACACACACACACGTGCATGTGCACACACACATCCTCTGTCTCTATTTCTGTTTCTCGCTAACTGTCTTTGTCTATCTCCATACACATATTTATGTAATCCATGTGTGGACGAAAGGGGCCACATGCTGACCTGAGAAGCCCAAGGGAGGCCTGCATGGCAGTCTTGCAAACTCAGAGACCTAAAGGAACCACAAAGGATGGTCTGAAATTAAACTTTAACTAAAAGCAGTTGTGGTGGGTAGTCACCTCCTAGGCCCCGTATCTTCACTGACAAGGTCAACCTTTACCTTAAATGAGCCTATCTGTCTTTTTGCATCTATAATAACATACCCTTGAAATGTCTGGGAAACTTGTAACTTCCCTTTTTCAGGGACCCCTCAGGGCACAACCAAGTGCCCTGGGCACCAGGACAGAGAACACAAATTCCTTCATTGTTATTGTTATCCTGATAATTGTTGAATGTTAACTATGCTGCACCCACATAAGTAAAAGAAGTATGTGTCTATCATTTTACCGTTTATCCAATCCCAGAGGTTTCCTTGCTTTGCTTTCTCCTACCTCCCTAATCTATCATCACTGGATTTCAAGTAACCCATTTATGACTCCTCTTTTGATTGTAATGCACAAAACAGGGTGAAAAACCGCTATTCTCCAGAGCATTATCCCAATTCCCTGAGATTCTGTTTCCTGGCAATTGTTGACAGTTTGGCTCAAATAAACTCACAAAAATTCTTTACAGTTTTCAATGTTTTTACATTAACACGTGTGCATTTAAGTATAAATGGGATATATATATATATATATATATATATATATATATATATACACACACACACATGATAAAAGGCAGTTCTTGAATAATAATGGACCATATTTCAAGGTTACCTCCCAGGTCCCGGGGGCACTCCTATTTTTATAAAGAAAAATAAAATAAAATAATACTTTAACATTAAAGCCACTGAAAGTCAGTAAAGTATCTCTCTTACAGAATTTGTTAAAGAAAATGCCTTGGATAATAATAATTGGCTTTAAATCTCCAAGTTGTTAAGGCAAAATATACATAAATAAAATAAAAGGTATATGGTAAATCTTTTTCAGTGGTTATTATATATGCCGAAACATAGTTTTCCAACGTCTTTAGTAACTTAAAACTTTGTATTTTGCTAAATTAAATAATAAAAATTATTAAATATATAGGTATTTTGAAATAACAAGATACTGAAATATTAATCTGAGTTTGCCTTATATCAAAAATCTAGAGGATAGATTTGAATCTATTAATTAAATATGTCTTGTATTTTATTTGAAACATATCCTTAAAAATATATTACTAATCTAAGAAATGCTAAGTATTTAACTTACCACCTAAAATTTGAGGCTTCTAAAAGTTAAAAGTTCAAACTAAGTTGGGAGAAATTATATGGTTGTGATAGTAGAATGCATAAAGTATAGAAATTCATTTTTGAGAAAAAATAATTCTTTCATTTTCTCTGGAGAAATTAGTAGTTCAAAATATGTTGTAGTTCTTATGTGTACTATGTGTGGTAAAATTTCAACCTAGGATATAATATTTTATTGGCCTGATTAAAAAAGAGGATTAATTCTATGGCCTGAAACAAATTTTATTATTAAAACCAGTTTAAATTTAATTGATATCTTTTAGAATAATTACAAAAAGTGTATAATATAATCTTTGGGTTGTATATATTTAATAGTCTTTCCAAGTTAAATTTCAAGACTTTAACTGAGAGACAGCTTTGGGACATTTCAAGGGCCCTGGAATGATTAAAGGATTTATTCTTTCTTCTTAAAAGAAATATTTTTGAACTAACTTAGGCCAATCTAATATACTTGAAATCACGTGAGAAGCTTTGTCGCATAAAAATTAATAACTGTATTCTATTTACATATATATATTTTAAATGTTATAAAGATTTCAGCCTCTAAGCTTGGCAGGACAAGGATGCTGAATACTTCTTAAGCAAAACCAGAATATTCAGCAGCGGAATTTTAAAACAGGAGCACATGTAATGCCTCAGACCCCCACCCAGCCTGCTCTTCAGATTGGCTGTGGGGTGGGGTGGTATCTGTACTTCATGGGTCAAATGTAAAAGTTTGCTTACTTTGCTTTTTCAATAAAGGTGACTACTTTAACTACTTAATAGGTTAGCTTTTTACAATATAATCAAGGTTTCATATAAACTCATTTATATGAGAGGCCAATATTTTATGAGCAATTGGTTCTAACAAAGTCCAAAGTAAAATTTGCCTACATATGCAAATGAGCACTAGCCAAAACGAATGCTATTTAGAAGTAAATTTAAGCTTAATAAGGAGAAATTTAAAAATCTCTTCAGCTACTATTTACAAAGTAAACTAAAAGTTATTAATCAAGCATTAAATCTCACCATTAATGAGACACAATAAGTAAAAAGCAAGTTACTTTTACTTGAGATGTATGCATTAGAGTATTGGCCAGCATGTTTCTCTCCTACCTGTTTTTTTGGGAGACACCCAGGTTGGTTGTTCTGTTTAAAAGAAAGTAAAAGTCTGTAATGTAGCAACTTATGGCAATCCTACAGGAAAAGGAGACTTTAGCAATGCTTACCCAATTAGAAAAGAAGATCCCTAGTGGGGGTTAAAGATTGCTCTGGAAAAGGTACAGAAAGAAACACCCTTCCAATACCTAAGAACTGTAATTGAAAATCAATGTATTAGGCCTCAAAAGGTAGAAAGACAAAAGAATTCCCTTACAACCTCAAATGACTTTTAGGAATTATTAGAGAACATTAATTAATTAAGACTTATCTAAAAATCTCTATGGGAAAAATGAGAAATTTATTCTATATACTTAGAGAATCCTAAGGAAGCTTTTATTAAGTATATGTAAAGACCTACAGAATTATTTTCTAATTTTGTGGCTTGCCTCAAGCAGTAAAATGGCAAGTCCAGCATGTAACAGCAGTTTTTAACCATCTAAAAATTATAAATGCCAAGTGGTTTGGTGCCATCTGGTAAATCCTATCTTCCCTAAACCAAGGACACTTAAAAGTAAATAATTTGCATTTTGCCTCCCTAAACAATGCTTATGTCAATATACTCAAAAAGACTGGTAGCAGAAATCCAATTAATGTCATTTACTGTCCACACCCAAGGACAAATGAAGTTAGAAAATAAACCTTATTTCAAACTGATTTAAATTGGCAAATTGAAATAAGTGAATATTCAGGGGAACTTAGTTGTCACCTACTAAAAAACAAATTACTACAGTTTTTATATTACACCCCTATTTTTATACCAGAAAATATTAGACAGGAACCTATTCCTTGAGCATTAACTGTTTTTACTAATGGTTCATCTAATAGTAAAGCTGCTTATCGTACAGTAAATTCAGACCAAGTCATCCAGACTAGTCACACTTCTATACAAAGGATTGAATTAGAAGCTATCAAGGCTGCACTACAGAGTTTCCAGGAGCCTCTTAATATTATTTCTGATTCTGCCTCTGCTGCTGTCCTGGTAAACTGAATTGAGACTGCTCAATTAAAATGGCTCAGTGACCAAAGTCTATTTAAACAGGTACAGCAAATTGTACAGCAAAGACAATATCCCTTTTATATTACTCATATCATGGCTCATACCACCCTGCCTGGTCCTTTAACAAAATGAAATACATATGCCCATAAGTTAATTACTTTATTACAGCAGGCAAAACAAATTATTAGGAATATCCCACTTGAACTAAATATATATCTACCTCAAAGGCTTAATACAGGAATTAACCCTCTAGGATTGATAAGGGACCATATCTGGCAAATGGATGTAACACATTATACTACTTTTGAATGCCTTGGGGAATTACATCTCTGTAGATACCTTTTCAAAGGTCCTATGGGCCACTGCATCTACAGGAGAAATGGCAAAACAGGTCATTAATCATTGCCTAACTCCTTTGCCCTCATGGGAATTTCAAAAATTATTAAAACTGACAATAAACTTGCATACACAACTCATTTCCAGCAATTTTTTAAAAATTCAATTATAGAATGCCAACATCAGTAGCTAAAATCCCAACTTGAAAAACAAAAAGGGGGAATAGTGATGCTGGAGAAATCTCCTGTAGGTAAACTACATCAAGCCTTAATTATCCTGAATTTTTTTCATTTGTAATGCTGATGGCAAGATACCAATAAAATTACACTGGTGTCATAATAAGCCAAAAGAAAAAAGGCTTGATCAAATGGGAGGATCCTGAGTCTGGTTTATAGAAATAAACTATATTTGCTCATGTCTGTCCCAACCCTTTGTTAACCTTTGGTCAAGCATATGCTTGTGTATTTCCAGAAAACTCCTCCAAGCCAGTGTGGATTCCTGCAAGGAACATTAAACTTCAACATGGATATCAGAGAGGCACTGACCAGACAAATGAGGACCCTGTACCTGGAGCTTCACCCTGTACCTGTGGCTGCAGACAATCGATTACTCCAGGCCACAGATAGGAGTATCCCCAAGCAACATGCCAAAGATAAGGAATGGGAGGAGAATGAGACAGACAACAAATAGTCTGGAGATGACCTGGGGGATGGTGAAGAAGACAGTCCAGAAAGTTGAGCGAGTTTGTGAGGAAACAAGAACCCCGAGAACACCTGAGAGAGTTTTCCTTTCCATGATAGCAGCCATCAGTTGTGCGACAGTGCAGGTTTCCCTGGACAAATCCAGAGAAGGTTGGACCTGCATTGTCATTACCCACCGTTTGTCCACCATCCAGAACTTGAATATCATTGCTGTCATGGGGACAGTGATTGAGAAGGGGACCCATAAAGAACTGATGGCCCAGAAAGTAGCATACTACAAACTAGTTCCTTAGATTACTGGCAGCAATTTAAAAAGGACATGAAAGAATTCAAGCCTTTTCATTGGATCTCCCTACATTTGACTTTTAGCATAACCACTATTGTCTGTCTCATTCTTGTTCTTATATGTTTATTTCTAGTCTGCAGATGTGGAATGAAAAGTCTTAAAAGGCTCAAGCTCTGCAGATGGCATACACCTTTCAAAATTTATTAAGAAAACAAAAAAGAGGGAAACGCCGGAGGCTAAAGCAAACAGCAGTTAGCATATTAATGCAAAAAAATCATTGGACGGCCAATAGACTTTGATATTCAGCAGGGCTGAAAACCAGCATAATATTGCCCTGCTGTGGGCTCAATGGCACAAGGAAATTCCCTAATCTGATAGGCTGACTGTTTACCAAACTTTATCTTTGATCTGCCTGTATGCATTGCTAAAGGGCAAATGTGTATTCAAGTAAATAAATAGCAGATCAGGCCAGAAGTCGGTGTGTCTTTTCAAGAAAGAGACTCCAGCTGGCCCCCAATGCCTTCTAAATTCATATTTCTTGTATAGCATTTTCATTTTTGTGTCAGCCCCTCCTTCAGATATTGAGCTCTGCCGCAAAGGTCACAGCACAGGGGAGGGTTTAAACTACATGAACAGCAATGTGAAGTCAGGGGAGGGTCCAAACCACATGACCAGCGATGTGAAAGTTCAGGCAGGGTCTAAACCAGCAGTCGCCAATCAGTGGTCCGCAGACCACTGGTGGTCTGTGAGGTTCTAAAGGTTGGCAACTGCTGGTCTAAACCACATGACCAGTGATGTTAAAGGTCAGGGGAGAGTCCAACCCCATGACCAATGATGTGAAAGGTCAGGGGTCTAAACCACATGACCAGAGATGTGCTAAGGGAGGAAAGATCACCCTGGGGATGAGGTCCTTGTTTTCCTAGTTTTGCTTGTTGTTAGGCACATGGGGCTTCCCACCCTGGTGACCTTCTGTACCTGGTCCACATCCTTGCTTTGCTCATGTCTGTCTAACTGCCCACCACAGACTGAACATCCTAATACACCATCATATCTAGTATGTTCTAGGCCCAATTCTTTTGGAAATTAAGGGATAAGGTTTATGAAGTGAGGCTGACATCAAAGACACTGAGGTCACAGAGCTAATGGGTCACAGGGCTGCAGTGGTGCCCACACCTTCTGTTTGTCTATCCTATATAATAAAAGGCTAATATACAATTTGTCCCCTCGGGTGGGAGTTCGATCAGCCAGGAGTTCAACCAGGGGGCAGGGCTGGTCTGCCAACCACCCGCGACCCCGCCTCCCTCCTGGATCTGCCTCTGATCCCCACCCATGCACTTATTCATGCACAAGGCCTCTAGTTAATTAAGATTTACTTATCATCCTTAAACCAAAATGTGGGTTGTGAGTCCGAGTTCGTTATCTTGTGAAATCGAAGAATGAAGTCATGGACAAAAAAACATTTGTAGAACCAAAGTTTATTGAGAGCATCCATGTGAATTAAAGTCTATTAGTCCAAGTGTGGAGTCTCACATGGCCATGAGCCAGGCCAGCGTAGGGATGTGCTCCCCCCACAGGAACGAACAGGAACCCATTGCATGCAGGGGAGAAGGAGGGGGCTGGCGAGAGGAAGCACATGATTTTTAATCTGGGGTGTGTGTGTGTGTGTGTGTGTGTGTGTGTGTGTGTGTGTGTGTGTGAATATAACCTTGCTAGCTTCTGATTGGTCTTTTAAAAGAATTCTGCCTTAGCAACATCCTTGGGATTGGTTATCTGCAAGCCTCCTGTCTTAGCAACATTCATACATTTTAAAGCTCATGTCTCTTTCCCATGAGCCCTTTCTTCTCTGCCCAGTTGGGGTGCCTTAGTAATTCCATCAAGTTGGGTTTCCCGGTTTTATCCCCCCACCATGGTCCCAGTCCCTGTCCATCTAGCTTCCCTCTGTGTCTTTAATACCAAATTTAAAAAGCAAATAACATTTTAATTTCTACCTGAGTATTATAATAAAAACTAGAGGCCCGGTGCACAAAATACGTGCACGCAGGGGGTTCCCTCAGTCCTGCCTGTACCCTCTCGCAATCTGGGACTGCTGGCTCCTAACCACTGATCTGCCTGCCTGATCCCCACTAACCACTCTGCCTGCTTACCTGATTTCCCCTAACCACTCACCTGCCTGCCTGATTGCTCTTAATGACTCGCCTGCCTGCCTAATCGCCCCTAACCATTCAGCATGCCTGCCTGATCACCCCTAATCATTTTGCCTGCCTGCCTCATTGCCCCTAACCTGCCTAACCACTCGCCTGTCTGCCTGATCATCTCTATCCACCTCTGCCTCAGCCCCTGCTGCCATGGCTTCATCCAGAAAGATGTCCAAAGGTTGTTTGGCTGTCCGGTCTAATTAGCATATTATGCTATTATTATGATAGATCCTATTAGTCCTCTTAGCATGCAGGCCTACAGACCCAGCTCCTGCTAGACCTTAGCACTGCCATTGCTAACCCAGGTTCCTCCTAGAGATCCAGCAACATAAAGTGTGAGGTACTCTGCCCAGATCAGAGCAGATGACTCTTTAAATGTAAAATTAATAAACATGGAAATTTGCCCAATTAATTTGAATTTTGCATGCAAATGTGAAAACTTGGTCATCACTCAGCACCCCGGTGGCCCTATTGAGTGAGACATCATTTATTGAATAGAGCTTTTTGCTCACTTTGCTCATTTCTCAAACATCTCCTTGAAAGCCCTGGATTTAAAAATGTCAACCTCTGGGTCCCCTGCAGTTTTCAGAATAATGAATGATTGTGATGTCATTTATATTTTACATTTTCTTATGAATAATTGGTTGCATTCTCTATACCAACCCACTTGCATTTGGAATCCCTTCTCAACAGCAGCTTTTAAAATTCCTTACTCCCCTTTCTCATTAGCTTGCTGCCCCTCACTTTGCCAGTGAACTCAAAGGTACTTTAATTTTTGAGCTTTAACACATGACATGCAACATGCTAAGAGGTAAACCCCTCTGTTGGCTCAACCTCACTGTCTCCTCACCTTCCATCTTTCAGCTTTTCTCTTCCTCACTTGGTCTGTTTTCTAATCTTCAATCATTTTTAAACATCGCTGTGACTACATTGTTCTTCTGCTAAAATATCTCAATGATCCTCATTGGGAAAATTTTCATTTCCTTTTAGCCAAGATTAAGACAGTTTATTGCAAATTTGGAAACATTTGTGGCATCAAATCCTCAAACTCCAAATCCCTCATCATACACGCAAGTCACACCTGTCTGGGGCCAAGTGGTGCCCCACATCAGCCTGGTCCTGCCCCCGCCCCCCCCCAAGAAGGATGATCCTGGCTGCACTGTGACCCACAACCCCTCACAGAGCATTCTCCCAACAACTGTGACACACAGAACCCTGGGGGAAGGGATTCAGTAAGAACCCCAATGACTTTACAGAAAAATTCTGCACATTTACTAAGTAATGAATTTAGGGACAGGTCTAACATCTTCCAGTCATATCACACAAGAATGCTCCCAGTAAAATCAATCTATATTCACTATGCTTTTTATTTTTAATGAACCACAAGGTTAGAATCCAGGGAATCTTATATAATAAAAGGGTAATTTGCAAATTGACCCTAAAGGTGGAACGACCACTCGACCAGTCACTATGAGGTGCACTGACCACTTCTTGGTCCCTTTCCCTGGCTGGCAGGCTCCGATCGCCCGATGGCGAGTGGGGAACCAGGGGTGGGTGGCAGCTGAGGGCGAGGCCAGCTGCAGGCAGCTGGGGAAAATGGCCCTGATCACAGGCCAGGCCTAGGGACCATACCCACACACGAATTTCGTGTGCTGAGCCTCTAGTATTCAATAATTAATACTTTTCGCCTTCACTTTCAGGTCTCCTTCCTGAGGAACATGACTTGCAATACACAAGTTGCAGTAAAGATAGTCAACGTTTTAAACAAATAGTCTTGCATTGATATGCATCGGATGCCTTCATTTTTTTTTTTTTAACTCCATGACATCTTATAACATATATTTGAAATTTTAAGAACCTGGAAATGTGTCTCCATAGAAGTGAGGATTAAAAATATTTGAGCCCGGCTGGTGTGACACAGTGGGGTGAGCGATGACCTATGAACCAGGAGGTCATGGTTCAATTCCCAGTCAGGGCACATGCCTGGGTTGAGGACTCAATCCCAGTAAGGGATGTGCAGGAAGCAGCTGATTAATGATTCTCTCTCATTATTGATGTTTCTATCTCTCTCACTGTCCTGTCCTCTCTGAAATCAATAAACAAATACTTTAAAAATTAAAAAGGAAAAAATATATTTTTAAAGTATTTGAAACTCATGAAGTGCTGACTGTGGAGTCTTAACCATGAGCACTCAGAATGGCACTGTCTTCAGAAAAAGCGTCGCCTGGTTCTGCTAGAACATTCCTTTTGCCTGTTCATTCTCTCACTAAACAGTGCTGGCTTTCTCTTTCAAATTGCAGCATTTTTAAGGCCTTGTCTTTCTTTCTCCTTACAACTAAGGTGTGGTTTTTCACTTTACCACATGCTTCAGCAAATCAAATCCAGAAATTAAAAAAAATCCAAATAGAGAGTATATCAGTGGATCCAGGTCCTTACATTCTTTTTTAAATATGTTTTTATTGATTTTTAGAGAGAGAGAAAGGGAGAGGAAGAGAGAGATAGAAACACTGATGAGAGAGGAACATCATCAGTTGGCTGCCTCCTGCACACCCCACACTGGGGAATCAAGCCCCCAACCCGGGCATGTGCCCTGACTGGAAATCAAACCTGTGACTTCTTGGTTCCTCGGTCGACATTCAACCGCTGAGCCACACCAGCCAGGAAAAGCCCTTAAATTATTATGATTAGTTGTCTGTGTAACATACAACAGTGTCACTTGCTAGTTGGCCTCTGTCCATTCTCTTCCACAAGTAGAAGGTCCAGCAGGCTCATTCTCCAGCCACACTGAATCCAGCCACCAATGAATGCAACATATTCTTTGTGTCTTATAGTCTGTGTCAAAATCACCATAATAGTTTTATTATTATTTTCAATACTAGAGGCCCCATGCACGAAATTCATGTATAGGGGGGTGGGGGTGTCCCTCAGCCCAGCCTCTACCCTCTCCAGTCTGGGACTGTTGGCTCCCAACTGCTTGCCTGCCTGCCTTCCTGATTGCCCCTAACCACTTCTGCCTGACAGCCTGATCATCCTCTAACCACTCCCCTGCCAGCCTGATTGATGCCTAACTGCTCCCCTGCCAGACTGTTTGCCCCTAACTGCCCTCCCCTGCAGGCCTGGTCATTCCTAACTGCCCTCCCCTGAGGGCTTGGTCCCCCAATTGCTCTCCCCTGCAGGCCTGGGTCCCCCCCAACTGCCCTTCCCTGCAAGCCCAGTCGCCCCCAACTTCATCCCTAACTGGCTTCCCCTGCAGGCTTGATCGCCCCCAACTGCCCTCCCTTGCAGGCCTGATCACCCACACTGCCCTCTCTTGCAGGCCTGGTCCCTCTCAACTGCCCTCCCCTGCTGGCCATCTTGTGGCAGCCATCTTGTGTCCACATGGGGGCAGCCATCTTGTGTGTTGGAGTGATGGTCAATTTGCATATTACTCTTTTATTAGATAGGATAGAGGCCTAGTGCACGGGGGAGGGGGGCCTGTGGTTTGCCCTGAAAGGTGTCCTGTATCAGGGTGGGGGTTCCCTAGGGGAGTGGGGCGACCTGGGCAAGGGGCCTGAGGTGGTTTGCAGGCTGGCCATGCCCCCCGGCAACACAAGCAGAGGCCCTGGTATCTGGGATTTATTGATCTTCTATAATTGAAACTTTGTAGCCTAGAGCAGAGCCAAGCCTCCTGCTCGCTCCATGGCGGCAGCCATTTCTGTTGGGATTTATTTATCTTCTATCATTGAAACTTTGTAGCATTGAGTGGAGGCCTAGGCCAGCAAGGGCAGGTGGAATGCTTGGCTTCCTCCATTGCCAGGGAAACCCAAGCCTCCCTCCTGCTCTCCGTGGCTGCAGCCGTCTTGGTTGGGTTTATTTGCATATTCTCTCCTGATTGCCTGGTGGGCATGGCTTGTGGGTGTAGCAGAGGTACAGTCAATTTGCATATTACTCTTTTATTAGATAAGGTATTTTTTATTGATTTCAGAGAGGAAGAGAGAGGGAGAGCGATATAGAAACATCAATGATGAGAGAGAATCATGGATTGGCTGTCTCCTGCACATCCCACCTGGGGATGTAGCCCACAACCCGGGCATGTACCCTGACTGGGAATCAAACCGTGACCTCCTGGTTCATAGGTCGATGCTCAACCACTAAGCCATGCAGGCCAGGCTCCATAGTCTTTTTAATATCCCTTTGATGGATGAGAAACATTTCTTTTTATCAGATTTTGATTTTACTCAATAGAGGTGAGCTGTCTCTATAATTATAAACTCTAAGTAATTTGTCCATATATGAGATGCATAAGAAAAGAATGAAATTTAAAGGTTAGTTCTATTTAACACAACATCTTTGAAAAGGAATCTAAATACTTTTGAAAGAAATTCGGAGGAAAGAGAATTACTGTAGAGAATGTTGTATCTTTTTCTCTTTTTGAAGCTAATAATAGAGGAAAAAATGAGAAGTGATTGTTTGCATAAGTGTCCCTAACACACAATGGAGTCTGGCTGCTGAGAATACAACTTCTGAGGTCAGATGTCCTTGTCACTCACCAGCTGTGTGGTGTTGGTGATGTATGAAGTGTGGTGTGCCTTGGGTTTATCTTACTAAAAATATGGATGATGATGATGACATTTCCTACTTCGAAGGATTTTTTTTTTGATGGGTCAGTGAGTCAACATGCCAAGTACAGAGCTGAGGGCTGCTGCCAGACACCAACACTTGGCGAGTAAGAATGGACCCTCTTCTCTCCTGCTCTCTAGGACTCTCACAAAGTGGTCCCGCTTGGATTTCCTCTCTAAGTGGAAGGCCAGGATGAATACTTTGTTTTTGGGGCGATTGGCTCTTTAGACACTTGTCTCCAGGTGCAAGGGACAGATGCCCATCTATCTTCCCTGACAACCTCTGAGAAGTTAAAGGGCCATGGTGTGAGTGCTTCAGGAACTCTATTGGAAGCCGTTTCTATGTTGTACCTGCTCCCACACTGGCAGCTTGAAATGTCACATCAGACAGGAGTTTGCACCCTCCTGGGAAGCTGCTGCCTGTATCCTGAGGAATGCCGCCGCCTGTCTGAGCTTCCGGCTCCTTTAGAGCAGGTCCTTCCTGAGCACCCTCAACACCATCCTAACCACCATCAAGTCCCCTTCCATCAGTGCAGCAGCAGAATTAGTTCCCTGTCTGTAATAATAAAAGGGTAATATGCTAATTAGACTGGACAGCCGAATGACCTTTCAGATGCCCTTCTGGACGACCTTCTGGATGAAGCTACGGTGGCAGGGGCTGAGGCAGAGGCAGTTAGGGGTGATGGGGCAGGCAGCAGAGTGGTTAGGGGTGATCAGGAAAGCAGGCAGGCAAGCGGTTAGGGGCCAACGGTTCCAGATTGTGAGGGGGATGTCCAACTGCCTGTTCAGGCCTGATCCCACAGGGATTTCCCACATGAGTTTCACGCAATGGGCCTCCAGTTAAGAATAATTTCCTACTCTAAGAAAATGGGAGAACGTCATTGTAGAGTCTGTGGCATTTACAATTGTTAGAGGACTTTGGACTTTTGAAAAAGATCTTAATAATCATAAAGCATTGCATCTGGGAGAATCTCAGCAATGAAATGGCTTCTTGTACCCTTTATGCTGATCTGAATGCCCATCCACTATCAGCAATGAAATGGAAGCACACGAGGTTCTGTCAAAGGGAATATACATTTGAATTGTGCAGCCTGGAGCTCCTGTGGTTGAACCCTGGGGTGGGGGCAGGGCTGAGGAGCCTGGGGGTTTCCCAGAGCTGGGGACACCACACCTGTCCTGTTTCCAGCTCAGAGCTGGAGAGGTCCTGCTCCATGTAGAATCTATGAGATCAGCTTCTGTGTCTCTCTCTGTAAGAACCACTAAGAACAGAATAACAAAGATTTTCTGTAGTTTTTTTTTAATTAACCCTATATGCCCATTTAAGGGGCTTAATATTACATATGAATCCACCATGCAGTGTTAACTAGGGCACCAGGATTCAGGTCTTTCTGACTTTATTATCTTGTATAACTGAAGCTCTGCCCCCTTTGGCTAACACCTCCCCTCATATACCTTATAAATCTTATGTACCTTAGGAACAAAAAAGAGTTCTCATTGATGCCTTTATTTCTCTATAAAATCTTCATCAACTAAATATGTATTTCATCCTATATAATAAAAAGCTTAATATGCAATAAACTGAACAGGGGAATGACCAGGAGAATGACCGGTTGCTATGATGCACACTGACCACCAGGGGGCAGATGCTCAACACAGAAGCTGCCCCCAGCCTGCAGGCCTCAGGCTAGCCAAGACAGGTGTCAGCGGGGCCCCCTGATCACCCCACCGGTCGCCCTGCAGAGGGAGGTGACCAACGGCTGCAGCAGGGGCAGGGCCAGCGAGCGGGCGGTGCCAGGCTGGCCAAGGTGGATGCCAGTGTGGGGCCCCGATCGCCCCAACAGTCACCCCACAGATTAGCCCTGATCTCAGGCCATGCCTAGGGACCCTGGCCGGAAAAATCCCTGCAGGATCAGGCTTAAACTGGCAGTTGGTCTCTAGTATTAGATATAATGTCAGCGATTGATTAACCCACATTGCATTGATAAGATAGATCATGAAGTGTGGCAAAACTGCTTATAGCCTACTGAGCATTATTGTGGATTAATAACCAATTTACACGCTGCTTTACAAAGGCTTGACAGAGGGATACTCTATTAGTTTTGAAATGAATCTTTCAGGATTTCTAGTGATACGTGGAATGAATGGCAAGCTCAGACTTTCATTGTGGGTTCTTGTCCTATAAAGTTTGAAGAATAAAATTCACAGACTTTTACTAAAAAGATTTTTAGTAAAAATGTGGACGTTTATTGCAAGTGTATACAAACTCTCCCTGGGGAGGGCTTCTCAAATCTGGAAAATCTTGCTCTCTCTCTCTCTCTCTCTCTCTCTCTCTCTCTCTCTAATGGGAAAAAGTCTAGTCCTTCCAGTCTGTTCACTGGTTTCTATATGCTGGCAGCTTCTTTGTCTTAACATGACCCTTTTTAATTGGGCCCTTCCTTAATGTATGGCCCCTGTGTTTTCCTAATTGGTTACTTTCCTGCATGGTATCAGTTTCAAAGTTTGAAAGCTTCAGAGCCTCCTCAGCACTCCCCCTCCTCTTGTAAAACAAACATTCTTGTGGCTGGGAGGTGTCTCTGCCCATCACGTATGCTTTCCTCTCCCATGGACCCCCTTCCCTAAAACTGCCTCTCCTGTCTCTAAAATCCTTCCACTAGGAACACAGGTCATTGGATCGGATCTGGTGGACAGATTCCACTGTCCTTCTCACAACAACAAGAGTCTCTAATTGTGTCTCAGGTCACTTAGCCACCCGTGGTGCCCTTGTCCTCGGTGGATCCTTTGTGGATGGATGTTTGTGGCCCAGTGAAAGCTTGGAGGAGGTACCGAGAGCAATAGCAGTGACTGTTAATAGAGGAGGCCCAGGTGCCCCAAACCTGCTCCCAGGAACACTGCAGAGGGCGATTCTCCCACAAACAGGTACCAGCTGCCTCGTTTCAGGAAACTGTCCAGGAAACTTGACTGAAACTCTAAGGAATGGAATTCGCTCTTCACCTACACCATTTGCTATATCTTTGACTTATTTTCTGTAATTTGACAATTGTTAAAAGTAGTAATTTTTTAAAAAAAATGTTTTTATTGATTTTAGAAAGAGAAGAAGAGAAAGAGATAGAGAGATGGAAACATCAATGATGGGAAACATTATCAACTGGCTGCCTCCTGCACACCCCCTACTGGGATGGAGCCTACAACCCAAGCATGTGCCCTGACTGGGAATCGAACCAGTGACCTCTTGATTCATGGGTCCATGCTCAACCACTAGCCACACCATCTGGGAAACAGTAGCAATTTTTAAAAAATATATTTTATTGATTTTTTACAGAGAGGAAGGGAGAAGAATAGAGAGTTAGAAACATCGATGAGAGAGAAACATCAATCAGCTGCCTCCTGCACACCCCCTACTGGGGATGTGCCCACAACCAAGATACATACCCTTGACCAGAATCAAACCTGGGACCCTTCAGTCCTCAGGCCGACACTCCATCCACTGAGCCAAACCAGTTAGGGCAAAAGTAGCAAATTTTTGAAAAATTATGCTTTTAAAACTTTTACTCCCCTGCCTCACCCCATCAGAATAATCAATACATTTCCTTGTGGTTGCTATATATTGTTAAAAAGTTTTCATTGGCTTTTCAAGTGTATATCAGTCACTGTTTCAGAAAAACACAAGTAAGAAATTAAAATATGTATTATATGGGTGTTCAAATAATGAAGAAATGTAAATGTTCTCAGAACACGTCTGAGAAAGGACACACAAATCAGGCCCACACCCTTAAATATTTCAGGTTTATTTTCTAATAACAGGGGCATTTTCTTACAGGGCCAGAGTAATTATCAAAATCAGAAAATATATGGAAGTTAGATGTTGGCTTCTCAGTGGCACTGTACTTGCTGATTCCAATCTCTGCTTTGTTGAAGCGTGAACATTCAAGGAGGTGGACGGTGATAGAATGATGGAAAGTTTTCATTTTCCACAGCTTCCTGCGGAGGAGTGCTCTCATCCATGCGGTTGCTTTTCATGGGTCTCGGGTCTCTGGTCCAGCCCCACAGCTGTCAGAGTGACTGATGAGGCTGATGCCTGGGAGTGTTTAAGAGCTTGAGTCCCTGGGCACTTGGACAAAAGAGCAATGAAAAGTTTCGTGAAACTTATTGGTCAATATCCTGCTGGGTCCAAAAGCACATATTAGGAAGAAGGAATTTTCAGCAGAAAACCCTTGCTCTGGACTGGTGATATTCTGACTGTCCCTGGTGAGTTTTCGCTGAGTCACCTTCACACACTCTTTCAGAGGAAGTGCCTACACAGGACCCCAGCAGACTCCACCACGTGCTCCACCAGGGACTGATGGGACGGGAAACCTGGGCTGACATCCCTGAGGTCTCTGCCCTTCTAGGAGCCTGCCAGCCAGATCCCTGCTTCAGTGTCCCTTTCCTTCTTGTGTGGCTACATTCACAGACAGGACGTTGCTTGCTCTCATTGGCGTCCATAGTCAACTCCCTGTGATCAGGTCAATAAACTGTGCTGTCAGATCCCGCTCAATCGTTTACTGCCGTGGACCAACTCAGCCTTTATTTTACCTCCTCCTCCTCCTCCTCCTGCTCCTCCTGCTCCTCCTCCTCCTCCTGCTCCTCCTCCTCCTCCTCCTTCTTCCTCCTCCTCCTCCACCTCTTCTTCTGCTTCTTCTTTGGCTAATCCTCACCTGAGCATATTTTTTCAGTGATTTTTAGAGAGAGTGGAAAGGAAGAGAAGAGAGACAGAGAGAAAGAGAGAGAGAAACATCAATGTGAGAGACACTATTGGTTGCCTCCCACTCGAATCCCAACCAGGGCCAGGGATGGAGCCTGCAACATAAATATGTGTCCTTGACCAGAATCAAACCCAGAACCCTTCAGTCCCAGGGCTGTTGCTCTATCCACTGAGCCAAACTGGCTAGGGCTATTTTTCACCTTTCAATAACACTGACACGAGAAGACAGTGCCTATGGTTGCTCTGCATATCCCAAGGCTTTAATAACCAGACAGATGGAAGGGCCTTGAAAATGTCTAACTAGTGAGCCCTCTCCTTTATTTTCAGCTGAACATATGCAAGGTGTCCTCAAAACATGTCTACACACTTTAAGAGCTGACAGCTCAATTGATGTTTCTTTCTTTCCAGCCAGACTGAGCTTTGAACAAAGGACTTTCACCCTAAAATGCTCCTGGGAGTTTGAAAACGCAGTTGCAGTGCAAACACTGCCTTTATAATTATTCAAAGTGTGTCTACATTTTGGGGGACACAGGTGTACACAGCTATACCCCAAAAAATGTATGCATACTTTAACTCACTTAATTTTCACTCCTTTTTGGGTTTAACTGATTTAAAATAATGGGTGAAGCCAGACTAAGCTTTGAACAAAGAAGATTTATCCACTAGACGTGTTTATGGGGATACACAAAGGTAACATTTACGGTACAAAACCAGCAACAGGTGACGGATTGAGGGCACACAGATACCGAACAAAATGATTGTTGATGTTTGCGAGTCGATTGATTCGCGTTATCAGCAGTGCCTGGACCAGAACTGTCATCAGTTTGAAAACAGGCATAAAAAAAAAAAAAATCATTCATTTCTGTAGATTCCTTTAAATTTTGAAAATGAACTATATGTTAATAAACACTGACTGTATAATTATTCTAAGTGTGTATACAATTTTTGGGATACACTATAGTAAGTTTGATGAAAAATACCAATGGTTAGAAAAAATACTTGTCAATTTGGTGCCAAAAATACTGTAATGTTTAAAACAATAAGCTGTCTATGAATTACTCAAATTGTTGGCTACTTATCTAGGTCTCTCTCACACAAAAAAAAGTTGGAAAGCTAAGAATAAAAGAAGTTTCAAGAAGTAATAAAAACTGGTTTATAACATTCTCAATGAGAAATGTAATAATTAGCTATTCAAAACTTTAAATTAAAATAATTACAAGTAAGTAAATAATTACACTCAGCTTTCACTTTACTGAAATCTACTGGGCTGATTTCCCAATTTAGCTATTAAGACATGTCACAATTACACACAAACAGGACACTTAAAAGTCCACAGACGCGTGGTCCCTGTGCTTTTTCTATGGGACTCCTAGTGTGTAGCTCTTTTCACTGTTTGGTCTGGTGATCGCTGGAGTATAAGCTTGAACAGCACAGGGAGTTTTCTCTGCTCACCAATGGTTCCAAAATTCCTGGAAAGGTTTCAACACAGAAATAGGGTTTCAGGAAATATTTTTAAATGAACTAATAGTCAAACAGATTAATGGATGAGCAACCAGATGATATAAAAAAACAATCAGTCCTTTGAAACCCAAATGCATGTCACCCCTAAAAAGGTAGATATTATCCTATATAATAAAAGCATAATATGCAAATAGACCGAATGGCGGAACAATTGGTCAGCTGGGGGTGGGGCCGGTGAGCAGTTCGTGCTAGGCCAACCAAGTTGTGTGCCAGCAGGCAGAGGGAGGGGCTGGAGATTGGGGGGGGGGGGCGGCAGCAACCAGCAGCAGTGGAGGGGTGATGGGCGGGGGGCAGGGCTCGCCGATTGCTGACTAGCGCTGTCCCCTGATTGCCATTTGCTGATCCGCCTGCTGGTCACCTCCCGCAGAGGGAGGCCAGACTGCAGCTTAGACCTGCTCCCAGTAGGGAGTGGGCCTAAGCTGTCAGTCAGCCTGAGGGCTCTTAGACTGCAAGAGGGCACAAGCTGGGCTGAGGGAACCCCCAAGTGCGCCAATGTTCGTGCACTGGGCCTCTAGTTATTAATAGGAGTGCAGAGTCCCAAGAGTTACATTAACTTCCCAAAGCCACACAGCCTGTGAGGGGCACAGTCAGAATGAAGCCCAGGCCTCAGATTTCATCTCAGCTTCCCTCTGCCAGCATGCTTTGGTGCCTCAGGTTCCAGGCAAATATAATTTAATTTGGGGTGATAGTAAGACACATTGGTTGAGCATTGTCCCATGTACCAAGAGGTTGCTGGTTTGATTCCAGGTCAGGGCACATGCCCAGGTCTCAGGCTGAATCCCCAGTAGGGGGCATGCAAGAGGCAGCCAATGGATGTTTCTCTCTCTCATAGATGTTTCAATCTCTCTCTCCCTGTCCCTTCCTCTCTCCCTAAAAATCAATAAAAACATTAAAAAATAAATAAAACGATTTACTGCTTTTAAATACTTCTCAGAAATTTATTTTCATTTCCACATATTCGTTGGACCTCCCAAACTCTGAAGTATTTGTGTTCTTCCATCATGATAGAGACATGTTGTCCTTCATGCCGAGCTCTGTGCCAGGAGAAAGAACATGAGTGTAAGGCTGAGGTTCTCACCTCTACTTTGAGATGAGCCCCTTCCCTCGCTGTCCTCTGGAGTTGAGTTCTGTACACAGTACATTTGTAAGCAAATTCTACAAATTGGGAGATTATGAAAACGTGGTTAGTTCTGAGAGTAGCTCTGAATTCCCAAAGAGCTGAGTTACGTGGTGAAAACCTCTGCACAGCAGTGCCATGCCTGCACACAGTGCATAGACATGGCTCTGTTGTCTTTTATTGTTTTTAAATATATTTTTATTGATTTCAGAGAGGGAGGGAGAGATAGGTAGAAACATCAATGATGACAGAGAATCATGACTGGCTGCCTTCGCACGCCCCACACTGGGGATCAAGCCCACAACCTGGGCATGTGCCCTGACTAGGAGTCGAACCCAGGACCCTTCAGTCCACAGGCTGATGCTCTATACACTGAGCCAAACCAGCCAGGACTGTTCTGTTGTCTTTTAAACATGTTGATTGCAGTTTCTTGGTAGCACAGAAAATAATGATCTTTTAGCATGCATACCTAAAGCTTCCAAAGTCATTTTTAAGGAAACAGAATCATTCTACACTCAATTGCTGTGAAATGTTTTGAAATTTTATGATCCCTGAAACACTTTGTAATGTTAACTTGATGGAATAAGAGCCTATCCTTTTGAAGGTTTAATAGTCTCCTCTTCTGCATGAATTCTGTTCTGTATTTTGCTTCTCTCTCCTCAGGAATCCAGCAGGATAAGGAGGCCGCACTCTCTTGTGACACCTGGGCCTGGGCCCGGGCATGTCTCCCTGGTCAGTCCCTGATGGGTGGTTTCATATACACCCGCCTCCCTCACCCATCGTCAAGGTCACCTCTTACTCACACTAACTGGTTGCTCTTCCCCAGGAGCCCATTTTCACAGGTGGTTCTCCTCCATGTCCCAGCCACTGTCCGAGACAACCCCCAACAATGGGTAAGAGGTTTATGTGGGCCGCCTGTCTGCACAGCGTGGTGTTTCTCTCTGCTCACCAGAAACTGTGCTAATTCCAGAGCTTATAGGTAAAGGCATGTCCTTGTGGTCAGTTTTATAAAATCAAAGCAATAACGCATGTCTTACCTGCTCTCTTCTTTCTACCCCTATCACATCAAGCATCCTTCCAGTAAAATATGAAATATCTATGTTACAACTCAAGCCCCAGGAAGGCCAGGAGAGAGGCCAACTCATCCACCACCCAAAATACTCCACAGCACCTGCAAGGGAGCAGAGGCCCAAGACATACTCAGCAAACATCTTAAAAAATGAAAAGGAAGCCCAGCCAGCATAGCTCAGTGGTTGAGCGTCGACCTATGAACCAGGAGGTCATGGTTCAAATCCCGGTCAGGGCACATGCCCAGGTTGTGGGCCCGATCCCCAGTATAGGGTGTGCAGGAGGCAGCCCATCAATGATTCTCTCTCATCATTGATGTTTCTATCTCTCTTCCTCTCCCTTCCTCTCTGAAATCAATAAAAATGTATTTTTAACAAATGAAAAGGTAGCCTTGTCATCTTTAATAGCATTTAAAATGTTTGAAAGTATTTCATGTAAATATTATATCCTACATGAATGAAGCTATAAAGTTTCTAAACTGTGGTACATATTGCATAATTTGAGTATTTGATACTCTAATAATTCTTGGTTTTTCTATGCATCCATGAAAACAAACACCTCCCACTTTTACTGACAAAGTAAATGTGTGTGAAACATTGCTCAGGAATTTTATGCATTGTCCCCACTTATCTGGTGCCCATGCTGGAGACTTGTAGCCTGTCCTTGAACATTTAAAATCCTGGGAGTGTTGGACCTGTCGGCATTGGTCAGTGGGTCTGACCGAAGATCGTCAGGGATGTGTGATCCTTTGCAAAGGTCTCATGTTGGTCAAAGTTCTCCCCAATGTCTTACATGGTTCTCTTTCACCAGATGCATGGACAGCGTAGGCAAAGCTTAGCTTCTAGGGCAAGTGTTATATTAAATACACAAAAGGGTCACATTCAACTGCAGAGGAGGAGGGGGTATGGCTGAACGGAGGTTATGTGGCTGTAACAAGTCAGGGCAATTTTTCATGTGAGTGACTCCAACCAATTCTAAATATTGAATTACACAGAATAGGAAGCTCACTTCTACATGGTTTTTATTTTCCTTATTGAAAAGAATTCAGCATTGATGACAAAAGAATGAGGACCTGTTGATTGTGAGAAAAGGTGACTACAGTTGGTGAATGCTAATTCTCATATTCATTTTAAATTTGCTTCATTTGAAAGAAGCTCTGTCCATGGAAACTTGCCTGTACATGCATAGTGGGCAACACTTGACCAAATTTGGGTGGAAACTTAAGTTTCCCACTCATGAGGCTAGGAAGTGTGTGTGTGTGTGTGTGATTCCCATGAAGAGTGCAGGGAATGATGGGGGCTCAAACCCAACATGCAAGCAGGTAGGCTAACTACAATAGATTCAATGTTCATTTCTTATGGATTTATGACTCATTTCATTTTCTTGGTTGAGCCTTAGATGGTAGAACTTCTCTGGATATTAATAGGTATTAAATAATTCTTTACATGCCTCAAGTTAAACCTAGAGAGCTTAGATTTCTAAAAACAACTCAAAATCAGAAGCAAAGAACAAATAAATGTACTTTATAATAGTTTTTGTTGTTTTAATCTTATATGAAATACTGTACATACATGAAGTCATATTATATTTGTTAGAGAGTGGGAATTTTTGAGCACTACTGAGGCCGTGGACTATGCTCCAGATAGAGTTGTCAATGCTGACATCAGGCCAGGCCTTGAGATATGGTCTCATGCCCATTCCCAGCATGTAGGCCTTCTTTCATAGAACACTGTCAGCTTTCTGAAGAACAGGATGACCCTGTGAATAACATGGTCATTAATGGCATGATCCTGATGTTGTTTGGGAAAAGCTCTTTTGTCTTGGGTTGCCTGCTCTGCAAAAACAGGATGTGGTTAATGTGCTTAAAAGTGGTCCTGCACAAAGGGTCGGGGTTGCTGCTCTCTGGACTCCCTGCATGGAGAATGGCAGAGCGGTCGCCTGGCTGGCTGGCTGGCTGGCCGGCTGGCTAATAAAGGCTCCCTAAATTTTAATTTGGTCTGGACTCCAGTGGTCGTTCACTTGCACTCGCTCCACAACAATATTATTTTATAAAAATACTAAGTTCATAGAAGTTTGAAACAAACACATATGGTGGTAACATTACCCAGTTAGTCCCCATGTGTAGAATTTGATTGGAAGTTTAAATATTTTTGGTTCAGTTATATGGATGAGCAGCTAAGTAACAGTTTTAAAAGTCTATGCAAAAAACAAAGGACACTGGTATTTGGTGATAATTTTTAACATTTCAATTTATGTGAAAAAATTAGAAGAGTAATGATCTGAGGTTTGCTAATTAATTTACAACCATTAGATGAACCTAGAAAGTGACTGGAATTCTAACATCTCCTCCCAGCATCGACAGTGTCTGCAAGAATGACATTGAGATTTCAGTAGGTTTGGCGCTAGTGTGAAGAGAAAACTTAATGGGATAAATGAGCATTTAGCTTCTCTTTTGAAGACAGAAAAAAAAAATTGGGTAGTTCAAAGCGAAGACCGCCCTGTCTAGACTTAGAAATCGACATCTACACAGCCTCCAAGAGGACACTTACCTCGCTAGTCTTTGCCTATGCCTGCTCTCTGTCCTGGGTCCTGCACCTGCCCTTGGTCCAGAGTCCTGTACCTGCCCCCCCCTCCCCGGGCCTGCTCCCTGGCCTGCCCCCTTGGGGTGTCTCTAATGCATCGCTGGATACTTGGCCTCAGTCTCCTCTATTGAAAGGTCATCACTAGTTCTTCCTTTTTAAAAAAATATATTTTTATTGATTTCTGTACCTTCCTACTTTGCCATTTCACTTAAGGTAAGATACTTCTCCCTCCTTTCCCACCCATTTCTTTTTTTTAAATATATTTTTATTTATTTCAGAGAGGAAGGGAGAGGGAGAGAGAGAAAGAACATCAATAATAAGAGAGAATCATGGATTGGCTGCCTCCTGCACACCCCCCACTGAGGGTGGAGCCCACAACCTGGGCATGTGTCCTGAACCAGAATCAAACCTGACCTCCTGGTTCATAGGTCAACGCTCAACCACAGAGCCATGCCAGCCAGGTACTAGTTCTCCTTTTAGGTTATTTCAACCCACAGATGAATTTTTCGCCAATATGCATGTTATTTATCTGTGCACTGTCAGTCTATGGATTTAATGCTAAAATAGCCAGCAATCATGCCGGTTCTAGAGACATTAAGTAAGAATAAAACATATCCCCTCAAAAGGTCAACCAGAATCTCCCTAGAACCCTGGGTGAGTGAGCATCGCATGTTGTGAGTGCTAGAAACCCAGGGAGTCAGGCATGGTCACCTACTCATTCTCCTCAGGGAAGCCTCTGCTACCCCCTACATTTAGAGAAAACACATAGGTTATTTTTTCTCCAAAAGATCAATTTCTCATCATAAAAACAAAATTTTAATGAAACCCACCCATCCTGTGCTGCCTGGTGATGTCTTGACCCTCAGCCTGTCTGTCCCTGGAACTGACCAGGTTCCCTCCCCAAGTCCATCTGGTTTCACGTGGATCTGCTCTGAGGGTTTAGTAAATGCTCCTCTATGTACTTTTGCTCAAGCTAATCATTTGTTATCTTTATGTTGTGACCCACCTCCAAAAGGGCTTTCATTACTTTGTTTTAGAGCAATAACCGTTCCTGTTTTTTAAAAATTAAGGCTTTATTTACCAGAGGCCCGGTGCACCAAATTCGTGCATGGGGGGGTGGTTGCTGTCCCTCAGCCCAGCCTGCACCCTCTCCAATCTGGGACCCCTCGAGGGATGTTCGACTGCCCATTTACAAGGATCGGGCCATGGGGGTGTGGCCAGCCTGAGTGAGGGGCTGAGGACTGTTTGTAGGCTGGCCACACCTTCTTAAGGGTGGGGGTCCCCACTACGGTGCCTGGTCAGCCTGGGTGAGGGCTGATGGCTGTTTGTAGGCTGGCCAAGGCCCCCAGCGGGGACCCTCACCCCATGAGGGTGTGACCAGCCTGGGTAAGGGTTTTTTTTTCTTTTTCTTTTTCTTTTTATCAGCACCTCCTTGAGCTGAGGCCAGGGCTGCCTGGAAGCAAGTATCTGGGATTTATTTATCTTCTATAATTGAAACTTTGTAGCCTTGAGTGGAGGCCAGGGCTGGCCAGGGCAGGCAGGAAGTTGGCTTCCTCCAACGCTGGGGGAAACCCAAGTCTCCTGCTCACTTCAGCTCCGTGGCAGCTGCCATCTTAGTTGGGTTAATTTGCATACTCGCTCCTGATTGGCTGGTTGGTGTAGTGGAGTGATGGTTAACTTGCATGTTTCTCTTTTATTAGTGTAGATTTATTATCCTAATATATAAAAAGCCAGGAGCCATCATGACCAAAACAACCGGATGGACGACTGAACAGCAGGCTGCATGGGGCAACCAGGCCGGCATGGGGAGACAGTTGGGGGTGACCAGGCCAGCCGGGGGCAGTTGGGGGCAACCAGGCTGGCAGGGGAGGCTGTTAGGGGTGATTAGGTTGGCAGGGGGGCAGTTAGGGATGATCAGGCGGGCAGTTAGGTGAGCAGTTAGGAACCAGCAGTCCTGGATTGTGAGAGGGATGTCTGACTGCTAGTTTACGCCTGACCATCGGGTCTAAACTGGCAGTCAGATATCCCCAGATTGGAGCGGGTGCAAGCTGGGCTGAGGGGTCTCCCTCCATCCCCCCTGCACAAATTTTATGCACTGGGCCTCTAGTTTTCAATATATTTTTAATGATTTCAGAGAGGAAGGGAGAGGGAGAGAGAAAGAGAAACATGGATGATGAGAATTATTGAATGGCTGCCTCCTGCATGCCCCATTTGGAGATCAATCCCACAACCCGGGCATGTGCCCTGACCGGGAATTGAACCATGACATCCTGGTTCATAGGTCAATGCTCCACCACTGAGGCACACTGGCTGGGCAAGACTTTATTTTTAGAGCAGCTGTAGGTTCACAGCAAAATTAAAGAGAAGGCACAGAGATTGTGCACATACCTCCTGCCCCCACAGATGCACAGATGCTCAGTGTCCCCCACTATCAACACCCCCCACTGGAAGGCTCCTTTGTTACAGCTGATTACCCTCTCGAACACGTCATAATCACCCCAAGGCCACCGCTTAGTTATGATGTATTCCTGGTGCTGCACATTCCAGGGGTTTGGACAAATGTGTGATTAGTGTCACACAGATAGTCTCACTGACTTAAAAATGCTCTGTGCACACCTGTTCACCCCTCTCCATAAAGGTAAAATAAAAGTATTTACTTAAAAGATGTTCAATTACATTAAAATTAAAGACATGCTTCTGTTTTTCATGGAATCAAACAAGTAAATTATACACTTATAACAAGAAAATGTATGTTCTATTAACACACACTAAGTATTATGTTCCCACATGCAGGTCAGCATGCGTGAGCCAATCAGGGGTCTGCAAGGGTACACCCCTGTAGTACCTGAGTGAGTGTGTGTGTGTGCACATGTGAGCACATGCACACTCACAAACTGCTGTGACTCTTCAAATAATATTTTTGGAAAAATATTATCCCCCTTGTGAAATTACAGAAAATATCAGATAAACATGTCTAAGTGTTAGTAGATTTTTCTTTTGCTCAGAAAAAGACATTGGCATAAAAATAAATGAAAAAAAATGGAGTAGGTGATATGCATTATTGGGGGAGGGGTGACCTAAGCTAAGAAAAAACTCCTCTTGGGAAGCAAGTCCTTTAGACTGAGCAGCTGCCCGTCAGAGAGTCAGGCCCACTAGCCATGAAAGTTATACTAGTATTCATGATATCACCCTGTGGGTGGGTGTTCATATGCCATTGCAGAGCTTCTGTGGACTGTACACCCAGAAGCAATTCAGGGCCCAGTTTTAAACTACGTTGCTAATCCTTGTTTAATGGGTTTTGGTACCTCGGGAGATGCAGTGCTCTGAAAATGATTAGAATGTGCCCTGTCTGTGCAATCAATAATGCCTCTTCCACAATGAGTAGGTGCCAAGGACTGTGGAATTCCAAGTGAAATCCAAACCAAGTGTCATTGTCCCCATACATGAAGCTCATCAGACACCTCACCCTCCTCCTGGGATTAAGGTCAGCTGGCAATCAAACCCAAGGTCACCTCTAACAAGGCAATGAGACCAATAACATGGATCAAAACCTTCACAGAAAAGCATCAAAATGCAGTGTTAACAAAGGTTAAGAAACACACATCTGTGTCCATTTAAGATGAAAATCACAACATTCAACAGGGATCAATTTATAAAAGAAGTAGAATCAATTACAAAACCTGGAAAAATAGAAAAAAATAGTAATCCCTTATTAGCTGTATTTATGCAAGGCCCTAATCCCTTATTTATTATGAAATCTGATACCTAGATTTTTTAAATGAAAGGACAGACAGAATTCTGACGTTTGAATTACATTTTAATTCCTGTTAGAATTTCAGAAGCATGTCATATACATACTTCAAAATGATATCATGAATACTAGTATATCTTAGCTAATTTAAGCTTTTAAAAACTATTATCTCCTTCTACCAGCATAACAGATGTGGTACCATTATTAATATTGCAGTTTGAATACTAGTACATGGGCATATATAGATTGGAGATTGCATGAAAGCTTTCTCTCTGTGTTCTCACTATGTTATTATTTATATAAAGACTCAGCATATTTCAACATTTATTTTATATACATTAAGTTGTGTGTTTTTTTTACATTACTACATTTTGGTGAATTCCCATTTTTATTGAACCTAAGAAAACACCCCATATATCTTTTAAAGATATGGTCATTTTAACACTCATTGTGGCTCATAAAAATAGATACACTATCACCTTGGTAGACATTTATGACTCATCACTTAGTCAACTAGTTCTCTTGACTATAATTATAGTTACTAAGACTAACATACTATTTGTCTTAGCTTGGGCTTTGATGACAAATTTCCCCATACTAGTGATTTTTTGAACAGTAGACACATCCTTCTCATAGTTTGGGAGGCTGGCAGTCCCAGATCAGGGTCCCAGCATGTCCGAGTTCTGTGAGAACCTGGCTCCGTCCTCACAAGCCTTTCAAAAAGAGTGAGCAATCTCCCGTCTCTTCCTTCTTTCCCAAGGGCACGCATCCCTGCACTGGGGCCCCACCCACATGACTTAACACTGATCACCTCCCAAAGGCTTCACCTGGATACACCCTCACATTGGGTGTCACAGTTCCAGCATATGAATTCTGAGGGGACACAAACATTCACTCCGAATTAGTGTTAGATAATTATTATACTTATCTGATGGTGTATATGTGTGTGTGGGACTGTGTATGGGGGTGGGGTGTGTGAATGCATGTTTATTAGAATCTGATGTAATTTTAACTTTTCTGAATCCAATTACATACTAAGTGAATAAACATATGGCCACCTGTTTTGTATCTAGTTGAGGTCTATCATGGATTTTCAAAATAATTCTTAAACAGAAATGAAGAGAGATCTGTATCATTGAATTACTATTGCTCTACGGAATGTTTTAGCTTGCTATGTAGAAGATTAATTAAAATGATGGATTGAATATTCATTATTCTAAGAATTTGATATAGAAGATAACAATCTTGTGTTAGTTCTATCATCATCCCCATTTTACAGATAAAGACACTGAGGCACAGGGGGCTATATGTGATATTCCCAAGGAAGCACAGCTAGTCAGTCCCCAAGCCAAGAGGCAAACCTGGCCATGTTGCCCCGAGTTCGAAGTCTGAGTCATGATGTCTGCCTGGTGATATCCTAAATCACCTGAGTGTATCCTGAAAATTACTCAAGGCTCAGATCTACAACTGGGAAGTCTGGGGTTTTTCACAGCCAACAAGATTACCTGAGCGGAGCAGGTGACCAGAATGCTGGAGGCTAGAGACCATGGCTGGGATGTGGCTCCTTTTTTCCTCCCCAAACTCCTTCCATTTCCTACTGTGCAAAAACTCCAGCCAACCCTGGCCGGTGGGGCTCAGTGGATAGAGCGTCGGCCTGCAGACTGAAGGGTCCCAGGTTTGACTTCAGTCAAAGGCACATGCCTGGGTTGTGGGCTTGATCCCCAGTAGGGGGCGTGCAGGAGGCAGCCGATCCATGATTCTCTCTCATCATTGATGTTTCTCCCTCCCGTCGTGAACGAGAGCACTTCGCACCAAGGACAAAATGTCACGATATTTCCTCATTGTCAAGTGTCTGAACCCAGACACCTGCCTGGACAGAAATATGCTTTCTAGAATGTCCCATTACAGTCCTTGCCTAAGGCCCACGATGGGCGCTGCCGTGTGCCCCCTCCTGGTGCGTCAGAGAATGGGGCTCACCGAGGCCGAGCAGGTGGAGCCAGGGCAGGCTTTGAGCTCCTCTGCATGAGCAGGAGGGGTGCTGGGGCAGCAGGAAATGCCCCTCAGAGCCCAGGTGTGCCCTTGGGACATGACAGCACACGGGCGTGGCTCCCTGTGGATTTTAAGCAGGTGCCGTTTTATCAGCTAAAATCCAAGCTTCCCACATGTGCAGGGTTTACATGACTGACAAAGGGATTAAGTAAGATGTAGGAAATGTGGTTGTAAGATGTATGACACACATATGTAATATGAAGCCCCCAGCGTAAGGAGACAGGAACAAAGAAAACAAACAACCCTGACCCCAGCACCCAGTTCTGCCACTTTTCTCCCTGTGGTTGCCACAGGAAGCCACGGAAGGGTCCTTGGTGAGAGATGCTCACCTGCCCGAATTCAAGCAACGGACTTGCAGCCAGGAAGAAGGTGGAAGGGACCTTCAGCGCGTCCCCGAGAGCGGGTGCCTGCGGGCAGGCAGGTGGCACAGGGCAGTGGACATGGGCACTTTGACCCTGTGGAGGGCGTCCCTCCTCTGGGCCTCGTTGGCTGGGGACTGTGGGGTGCACAGTCTCTCCTTAGGTTGCCCAGGTCTCATTGTCTCCTATTCGGTTATTTAAACAAATGGGCTGAGGCCTTTCCCAGTGCCTCCACCCCCTTTTGTCCAGCAGGCTCTTCCTGGAAAATGGGCTACTGGTCCCATACACAGTCCTTTGTTCCTATCTCCCCTTGTCGCGCCCCCCGTGTGCCCCCTCCTGGTGCGTCAGAGAATGGGGCTCACCGAGGCCAAGCAGGCCTCGGTGAGCCCCCCCCCCCCCCCCCCCCCCCCGCGCGCGCGCACACACACACACACACACACACACATATCCCGTTTTTCCTGGGGAAATTCGGTACCCAACTGGCCACAGGCTGTTAGTTTTCTTTAAGAGCTGACTCTGCTGCGGATGCTCCCAGGGCCTGTTTCCTGCCCTGGAGCAGCAGAGGCTAAGATTGAGCAGGTCACATGGGGAGCTGGGCGCAAAGAGCCCATGACCAGGATGACTCGCAGGAGAAAGGAATTGGGAGCCACCAGGCCGCAGGCTGAGCAGGTGACTCACTGAGTCTGAAGGGGTGGCTAGTGACCTGGCGCTTCTCTCTGCGGTGCCGTCTGGGCTGCGTGTCAGCCCAGCTGGGTCGGGACCTCATCCGGTGTCAGCGCCCGAGGATGCACAGCCCCACCGCAGCCAGCCGGGTGCTCTGGGGAACTGAATGCATTTCTGGGGAACCCAAATGGCATGAGGACATGGGCACCGGCAGACTGGCTGAGCTGTGTGGTTTGGTTCGCTTGAGCGCATTCAATCACCCCGTCCGGGGAGTGTGCAATAAATATTTAATGAGGCTGCATTCCACTCAGGATTGGAAAATGTTCGAGATGAGCTACCTCTGTTGCAAGAGGAATGTGTATTGATTGCCTAGAAAGTGACGGAGTCAGCCGGCACGGACTGTGGCAGATTGTGGCTGGTCCTCACCATCTGCTGGGGCGATTGGATGCCATCACTGCACCAGCCCGGCAGGGCCCACGTGATCTACAGCAAGATGAGTCCACATTAAATCCACAGAGACTTCTTCTGGGAGCAGATGGAAGAGCAAACGTAGCAAACAAAGCATTCCTTTCACCTTCCTGTGATAGGACTGGCAGCATCAGGCAGCTTCTCTGAGCCAAAGTCCTATTCTCTCCCCAAATTGCTAAGCAGAACAATCTTTAGAATTAACTTTTTTTAAAGGTTAGCTTTTCTGGTGCCTAGTTTAGGGGGACAGTTCTCTTTAGGAAACTTAAAATTCAAGACACAACAGCAGGTTCAAATTCCTGATGATGTTAGGGGCTCGTGTAGCAGAAATATTGGCAACTCAAGTTCAGGATTAACTCACTAAGATCCCATGTCATTGACTCTTCGATTGCTGAAAATACAGGATTAAGTGGACCAGATAACCGTATGAAAGGCATTTCTGCACTCAGGGAAGGAGCAGAAGATAAAGATTTGCAAAACTTTCCAGCCCAAGTTGAGAGTTTAGCTATAGTAACATTGGAAAACACAAAAGTTTCTTTAAAAGGGAAAAGACTTATAGTTTCTGTTTGGGATGTAAAATTTGAAAAAGCGACTTGTAATTTGGCTGATGGGTCATTTTGAGCATCTGATTTGGGCTAAGAAACCCTACCTGATGTAAAATCCAATGGCTTGTCATGTTCTGTCAGGATATCTCCCAACTCCCCAGAGAGCATGTGTCTGCGAGTGTGGGAAGATGGGAACTGAATTTTTAGGACTTCTCCGGGGAATTTCCTCATGCAAATGAGAAAAGGCAGCAAAGAGGTAGGTGGGAAGGGGAGAGATGATTGACAGATGTCAGGTGTCAGTGCCCTATTTTGCCTTCATGGTGATTTATACCATCCTAACCTGACCTTGTTAGCTAGTTAGTGAGATTGGAGACAATGTCAAAATGGTTGGTTTTTATGTTTTTAAAGAGACTGTAGATATGAAAGACATGAAATTTGTTCTGTATTATAGATAAAATATATAGCTCTAAGACTGTTTTAAAAAGGTGGAAGACAAACAATACAATTGAAAAATGGGCAAAGGGCTTATCTAGACAATTTTCCAAAGCAGTCATACAGATGGCCAAGAGACATGAAAACATGCTCCAAATCACTGATTATCAGAGAAATGCAAATTAAAACGACAATGAGGTATCACCTCACACCTGTCAGAATGGCTACCATCAACAACTCAACAAGTGACAAATGCTGGTGAGGATGTGGAAAAGGGAACCCTTGTGCACTGCTGGTGGGAATGCAGACTGGTGCAGACATTGTGGAAAACCGTAAGGAGTTTCCTAAAAACATTAAATATGGAACTGCCATTTGACCCATGATCCCACTTCTAGGAATATACCTAAGAATCCTTAAATACCAAACAGGAAGAACATATGCACCCCTATGTTCATAGCAGCACAATTTACAGTAGCTAAGATCTGGAAACAGCCCAAAGTGCCCATCAATAGGCGAGTGGATAAAAAAGCTGTGGTACATCTACACAATGGAATACTATGCAGCAGTAAAAAAGAAGGATTTCTTACCCTTTGAGACAGCATGGAAGAACCCAGAGAGTATTATGCTAAGCAAAATAAGCCAATCAGAGAAAGGCAAGTATCACATGATCTCACTCATATGTGAAATCTAAGGAAAAAATAAACTGATGAACAAAATAGACCCAGAGACATAAAAGCATGAACAGATTGATGATTTTCAGAGGGAAGGCAGGGGTGGAAGGGAAGAGATCAACCAAAGAATTTATATGCATGTATGCATAACTCATGGACACCAACAATATTCCCCTGAAGGCCTGGGGGAAGGTGTGATAGGAGTGAGGAGGAGGGGGTCAATGAGGGGGAAAATGGGGACATCTGTAATACTTTCAACAATAAAGGTAGATTTTTTTTTAAGTGAACTACCAAGGCAAAGAGCAAACACTCCTGATTAAAAACTCAACCAATGGATATGCTGAGTGAAATCAAGTCAACTCTTCCTTGTCCACCATTATGAAATGTAAAATATTCTGTAAATAAAAAGTTGTTTGGAAGTGTGGGACAGACAATATTTTGACTACACAATCTAAATTGAATTCTAGTGAAACTATGTATAACATTAGTTAACCCTCTTTTTTCTTCACTTTTTTCTTCCTTCTGAAAGTAAATATTTTTTAATCCAACCTTTTATTTTTCTGAAATCAGGAAAAAAAAAGTTTTTGAAATATAAATATAGGGGAGACAAAACTAGGTTTACAGTTGTGAGTCCATGAAACACAGAGTTTATTCTTGTGTTACTTATCTAATAAAAGAGTAATATACAAATTGACTGTACCTCTGCTACACCCACAAGCCACGCCCACCAGGCAATCAGGAGCGAGTATGCAAATTAACCCAACCAAGATGACTTCAGCCACAGAGAGAGCAGGAGGCTTGGGTTTCCCCGGCAATGGAGGAAGCCAAGCTTCCCGCCTGCCCTGGCCTGCCTTGGCCTCCGCTGAAGGCTACAAAGTTTCAGTTATAGGAGAAAAATAAATCCCAGATACCAGGGCCTCTGCTTGGGTCACTGGGGGGCATGGCCATCCTGCAAACCATCACAGGCCCCTCACCCAGGCCACCTCATGCCCCAAGGGAACCCCACACTGATCTGGGATACCCTTCAGGGCAAACCAGCCAACCCCCACCTGTGCACCAGGCCTCTATCCTATCTAATCTTCCTATCCAAAAAAAGAATAATGTGCAAATTAACCATCACTCCAAGACACAAGATGGCTGCCCCCATGTGGTCAAGGATGACTGCCCCCATGTGGACACAAGATGGCTGCCACAAGATGGCCAGCAGGAGAGGGCAGCTGGGAGGGACCAGGCCTGCAGGGGAGGGCAGTAGGGGTGACCAGGCCTGCAGGGGAGGGCAGTTAGGGGTGACCAGGCCTGCAGGGGAGGGCAGTTAGAGGCAAACAGGTTGGCAGGGGAGCAGTTAGGCATCAGTTAGGTTGCAGGGGAGTGGTTAGAGGGTGATCAGGCTGACAGGCAGAAGTGGTTAGGGGCAATCAGGCAGGCAGAAGTGCTTAGGGGCAATCAAGATGGCGGGCAGTCGGGCAGCCCTCTCACAATCCAGGACAGCAGTCCTGGATTGTGAGAGGGATATCTGACTGCCCATTTAGGCCCAATCCAAGTAGGATCCCAGATTGGAGAGGGTGCAGGTTGGGCTGAGGGACACACACCCCTGTGCACAAATTTCATGCACTGGGCCTCTAGTTATTTATTAATTATTGTATTATTTCCATAGGAACAACTGTAAATACACTTTTGCCCACCACTGTATCTGGCCCTTTGACAAAGATCACTGAATCAAACTATGAGAAATTCACTGATGGATTATATATTCAAGTTTGGGAACTATTTTTTACTACTTTGTTTTTCATCTCCTCTTTTTCTGTTGCAAAGAAAAATAAACTCAGTGTGGAGCAAGGCCTGGTTGAGCGCCAACCAAGGCAATGGTCAGGTTTGGAGTTCCGCATCTATATGCTTTCAATTAGGTCACCTAACTTAATTAAGCCCAGAATTCTCATTGGAAAATAAAAAGGGATATATCACTCACATCACAGGTTACTGGAAGAATTAGAGTAAGTACGTAAAATACTCAGTAAGTAAGTAAATACTTGGTGCAGTGGTTGGCAAACTCATTAGTCAACAGAGCCAAATATCAACAGTACAACGATTGAAATTTTTTTTGAGCCAAATTTTTTAAACTTAAAACTTCTTCTAACGCCACTTCTTCAAAATAAACTTGCCCAGGCCGTGGTATTTTGTGGAAGAGCCACACTCAAGGGGCCAAAGAGCCGCATGTGGCTTGCGAACCACAGTTTGCCGACCACTGACTTAATACATGGTTGTTTTTTTTCTATTCAATTCTATTGTTCAGAAAAATCTGGAAGATTCAAATTAACATCTATGAAAATATTCTCATTGTTTCTATTACTAATTTATATTGAAGTGTAAATAAGCTCAGTGGTTGAATGTCAACCCAGGAACCAAGAGTCACTGGTTCGATTCCTGGTTGGGGCACATACTGGAGTTTCGGGCTCAATCCCCAGTAAGGGGTATGCAGGAGGCAGCCAATCAGTGATCCTCTCTCATCATTGATGTTTCTATCTCCCTCTTCCTTCCTCTCTCCATAAAAATCAGTAAAAACATTAAAAAATCAATATACTCTTAACAAAAATCATTTCCATTAATCTTTAAAGTGAATCAAGATCAGACTGTTTATTCTTCATGGGAATGATGACAAGAGTGACACAAACAGTGGCAGTGAGAGCAGTCATAGAGGCCAGCATGATGATGAACACTCAGTGCTTACTCTTCACATGGGCTTTCCCGAGCCTTTCACAGCTGCTCACTAATTTAACTTCTCCAGGGAATCGTAGCCATCAGATACTATTACTGTTTGCTTTGTTTTAACAGGACAGAAAGTGAGGTACATTTGTAAGAATTCTGTGACGGTCACACAGTGGGTACATGACAGAGTAGGTGCCCTCAGCCCTTACGTGTGTCTGTGCTGAAGGTCAGCATTTCCAGGACTGCTTCCTGAGGTCAGCATCGCAGCATCTGGGGAAGAGTTTCTCCTGTTAGAGAAAGAGATCCTCACCAGAATACTATTGTGAAGTCGATATTCTTATTCCCCTAGACCCATTGGTGGTTGGTAATGTTTCGCTGTGGGTTGTAAGCCTAAACGTCTTCATTCTGGCAGATAAGAATCGCCTGTTATGCTTCATTAACGTTTCCCATATCTCATCCTAACTCCAAATTTACAAAGACAGCTCCCCCAGCCAAAAAATGCTAATGGCCTTGTTATTTAAAACCCAATGCCTATCTTCACACTTCTCTTTGAACCTGGGCACTCTTTCCCTTCTTATGTCTCATAGAACCATCATAATGAGTGCTGGAGTCATGGTCAGACGTTGGGGTCTTCCTTTCAGGAAAAACTGTTGGAAATGATTCAAAGGACGAAGCTGACATACAAATCACCATCACCACTGTGTTCTGCATGGTATGTGCTGAACACCAGCCTAGTCCAACTTGTCTCATTATTTCTCAAAGACACAGAACTGCTAGCTATGAATGCCAGGCGGCAGCCCACCTGCCCAGAGCATCCAGACAGTTCCCTGTGGGTTCAAGCATGCCACGTGCTCTGAGTCCATCAAACACCAAACCATGGCTCTCCCAGAGCCCCTGTCCCTGGAGGTGCTCCCTGTCATCAGCCGAGTGCCCAGGCTCCGCCGCCTGGCTGCTGGGCTTGGGTCTGTACTCCCAGCTGCCACTCAGTTCTTGGCTCTGACAGCTGGGCTACAGGTGCTGTTGGAGATTAATTAAATCAGTGATGAATTTTAAACAGAGGTACAACATTAGGGCAGGAAGACCTGAAAAAAAGTCAAATTTACTGAGAATGGTCTCAGGGAAAATGAGCCAAATGCCCCAGGGAGAGAGAGGGGCATGTCGGGAGTGTACTTTATCTAGGGGAGTGGATGTCCACCTTGCATGGAAACACCTTGCCCTACTCTCTAACCATCATTGGAAACACCACCCTGGGTTATTGTAATCCTTTGGGCCACACAAAGTATATAAAAATACTGCTGTGATTTCTGAACTTTTGTTTATATTTGAGTTTGGCATTATCTTCAGCAGGACTTAGGGTGCCACATGCAAGCAAAATAGACTTTTTTCTTCTGAAAGTCACACATTGAAAGGAGAAACCAAATCTTCATTCATGGCAATGCAGTGCTGTTTTATTAATAAAGGGAGTAGGTATGTTTAGGATGGTTTATCAGTATCTCCAGCTAATGCCTAGAGGAGCATCTATGTGAGTGTGTGTGTGTGTGTGTGTGTGTGTGTGTGTGTGTGTTTGTGTCTGTGTGTATCTGTGATTGGCCTTGTTTGGTGATCTTAACAAAAATCTTAAACAGGTTAGGGTTAGGGTCAGTATCAGGTTTAGGGCTAGTGTCAGGGTTAGGGTTAGTGTTAGGGTTAGTGTGAGTGTCAGTTTTAGGACTAGTATCAGGGTCAGTGTCAGGGTTAGGATTAGTGTTACTGTCAAAGTTAGGGTTAAGGTCAATGTCATAGGGTTAAGGTTATGCTCAGTTTTAGGGGTAGGGTCAGTGTCAGGGTTAGGGATAGTGTCAGGGTTAGGGTTAGTGTCAGGGTTAGGGTTAAGGTTATGGTCAGTTTTAAGGGTAGGGTTAGTGTCAGGGTTAGGGTTAGAGTTAGTGTCAGGGTTAGGGTTAGTGACAGGGTTAGGGTTAGGGTTAGAGTCACTATCAGGGTTAGGGTTAAGATTAGGATTAGTCCCAGGGTTAGGGTTAGGGTTAGGGTTAGGGTTAGTGTCAGGGTAGGGTTAAGGTTATGGTCAGTTTTAGGGGTAGGGTTAGTGTCAGGGTTAGGGTTAGAGTTAGTGTCAGGGTTAGGGTTAGGGTTAGTGTCAGGGGTAAGGTTAGAGTCACTATCAGAATTAGGGTTAAGGTTAGGGTTAGTGTCAGGGTTAGGGTTAAGATTAGGATTAGTGCCAGGGTTAGGGTTAGGGTTAGTGTCAGGGGTAGGGTTAGAGTCACTATCAGAGTTAGGGTTAAGGTTAGGGTTAGTGTCAGGGTTAGGGTTAAGGTTATGTTCAGATTTAGGGGTAGGGTTAGTGTCAGGGTTAGGGTTAGAGTTAGTGTCAGGGTTAGGGTTAGTATTAGGGTTAGGGTTAGGGTTAGAGTCACTATCAGGGTTAGGGTTAAGATTAGGATTAGTCCCAGGGTTAGGGTTAGGGTTAGTGTCATGGGTAGGGTTAAGGTTATGGTCAGCTTTAGGGGTAGGGTTAGTGTCAGGGTTAGGGTTAGAGTTAGTGTCAGGGTTAGGGTTAGTGTCAGGGTTAGGGTGAGGGTTACTGTCAGGGGTAGGGTTAGAGTCACTATCAGAGTCAGAGTTAAGGTTAGGGTTAGTGTCAGGGTTAGGGTTAAAGTTATGGTCAGTTTTAGGGGTAGGGTCAGTGTCAGTTTTAGGGTTAGTGTCAGGGTAAAGTTAGGATTCTCCTTATTCATTTCCTCTCTTTCAGGACCCTGTTTCTCTTGTTAAACTTATCTTTTACTTTTCCCTTTCCAAACCACCACCTCCTCCCTGGACTTCATGCCTATGTATAGATAATAATCATTACCTTTGATTCTGGGAAAAATTGAAAAGGTAGTTTTCTGGATTTATATATTTTAATGTTGACATTTCCTTAATGGGGATTATGTATCTAGCTCTGGATTCTTCACTGTCCCTGAGGCAACTGGGACCAGATGGGTCCAGTGGCCTTTCTGTGGAGAAGCAACCCTACCAGCAACCCAATGAAAAGGGAACTCAGGCAGCCTGAACATCCACAGGACTTGGGGCACATGGCCCAGTGGAAGCCCACACACATTCCTTCTGTGGCCTTGATTCACAATTTGGGCCGCACATTTTATGTAGGTCTTGATCTTTAAACATTATTTCACTTCTTCATTTAAGCTACCCCCATGAGTTACACTTTCATGTTTTACTTCTATCATAACATTATTCTCTCATGACTTGTTCACAATAACATGAAGACTTAAAAATAAAATGTATCTCATGATTCAACTTTGAATATCTATATATATAAAAGCCTAAGCGACCATTATGACTAGATGACTGGACAACTGGCTGGTAGCTATGATGCACACTGACTACCAGGGGGCAGACATTCAATGCAGGATCTGCCTCCTGGCGGTCGGTGCATTACCACAGCCAATCTCCCCCGTCCCCGCCCCGGCCACTTGGTCCCAATGGGCCCCCATCGCAACTGGGAGAGATAGCCCAGATTGACCCTGATTGCTGGCCAGGCTGAGGGACCCCACTCATGCATGATTTTGTGCACTGGGCCTCTAGTATTTTTATAAAAATGTAAATTAAAGTAAATGAAAAACATGTATATAATGATTATTTCTTTGTAACTTTGTCATTTCCTTTTAAATTATTAAAATTATCTGTTATGATTAAAAAGACATACTGTTGCATAATTAAAATGCTAGCAATTTTAAATAAAGCCATCCTTATTTTCTGCATTCAATGAAATGTCATTAACGATGTTATCAAAGTAGAACTACTTCCAGTCTGTGCCTCAGAGGTACATGGTTGACAATATAAAGAATGGCCATATGGTTCTCGAATGTTACATTTTACAGCACATGCACGATTTCAAGAGTAAGATGAATTGTTTAATATTACAAATGTACACCAGCCTCCATTTACCACCGTGGTGAAATCATTTCTAATTCACGAGTTCCTCTGGAATCACAAATGGAACATCAAGATAAGCAAGAAAACAGATGTTTCGACCTATTGGGAATCAATACCTAATTATGCGCGAATCTATTGCATTCTTGCTCTCTGGGAAGAAGGATTTGACAAGTTAATTAATTTGTCTTTCCTCTTATCTCAGCACATCCATCACTCAAGTCCCATATACCTCCTGCCTCTGCCCCTGGCAGGGACACAGGCATGAACTCCATGTGCTCACATGCAGGTGAATTTTCTTCTGATGTCACAGGGTGGTTCAGATGGAGGGCTGTTTCCTTATGGCCTGAACGGTGTTGTTACTGAAGTGGATGTTTAGACTTTATAGATGGTGCTGGACCAAGTGCTGAGTGAGGATTCTGTGAATGAGCTCTGGACCCTGTTACCGGGAAACTCCCAGTTGGGTTTGGGCTGCCTGTCACTGTGTCCAAAAAAGAAGGCAGTATTGGATCATATGAGGCATTTATTAAGAAGGCCAGCCAACCAAGAAGCATCAAATCCTGCCTTCCAGCAAGGTGCAAGGGACAGGATTATAAAGGGCAAGGGGCTAGGGTTCCATGTGTAGGCAAGGGGTCTGCAGACATCAGCTATTGTAATTAGTCATCAGGTGATGAGATGAGGTTGATGAGATGATGTTTTGACTCCTGGTGGGTCGGTCTGACCATGCTTATCGGTTCTGTTTGCTGGATTCAAAGCTGAGTCACCTCCCCAAATGCTTCACTCAGGCCTTGAAAAGGAAACTAAAAAAAAACTTAACTCCCTATTCATATTTAAGAAACTTAACCCCAGATTCACATTAGTATATGTGTTCTAAGATCTAAAATAATATGATTACTTTTCAGATTAATTCAGGTGCTCTATCTATCAGGTTATAGGCCCCTGCTATCAACCCCACGTGCTCTTTAAGGAATGTCTTTCTGTCTGTGCCTGTGAAATGTGCCCTCCGCAATGCGGCCCTCTGCTGGGGAGTAAGAGCAGTGCCTGGGTTTCACATCGTCTTTGGATGTCTGGCTAATTCCTCATGGTAACTTCACCACCTTCTTGAGTTTTAAATTACATTAAGAAACATACAGACTTTTTACTTAAAATAAATCTTGGCAAGAGTCATGTAAAAAGTAGCTACAGCTTTTCTGGCAAAGAACTGGTGTTATCTATCATGGCTGGGTGGCCAGAAAAGAAATAAAAATCAGTTACCTGACTAAAGCTCCATTGATTTAAACGTCTTCAATCTGTAGACTCAGTAAATCATCTCCCCTGCAGTCCTCACTCTGTCTTCACTACAGTTGGATCCCATCGTCTATGGCTCATTATCAAAATGAATCTTATGAGCCTTCCCACTCCTGTCTTCTTCTCTCCCTCCATCAGCCTCATCCTGGAGAAAACTCACTGACTCCTTCTCTAAGTGTGCTTAGGGGCAGGTGAACACCTGGGAAATGCAGCAGAGCCACAACCATGTGGACTGTTGGCCAGGCTTACTGAAATGAAGGACCGGGAATGTCAACTCAACCAACAACACTGCCCAGTAAAACTGAGCATCCCTGGCTCTCCAGATCCGCCAGCTCAGCCGTCCTCTTTCCTTGTGCATCACTAACCCCCTGCTCGTCTGCTCAAACAGCGGCCTTGCGTCTCAGTGACAGAAAAGGAGTGGAAAGGATCCAAAGTCACTGACTGCCCAGCTCCACCCTTCATCCTGTTACTTGGACAACTGGTCCTGCTTCCAACCCTTGGGCTTGTCTGTATCCCATTCCTCCTGCTATTTCAGGGACCCCGTCTGTCATTTCTGCTGTAACACCCTGTAAGCCATCAGCTTCTAGGATGCCACCTGGTCAACCCCCTCAGATGTCAAAGGGGTTCAGAAGGAGCCAAACCAAGATGTACCTCTGGTGTGTGGATGGTTTTGAGCTAAAGGCAACCAGACCCTGTGGACTCAAGAGAAACCTCTGCCCTGTCCCTTTAACTCCCTAGAAGAATTTGAATTAGGGGCCTTGTCCATAATGAAATATTACCAGAGACAGCCTTTTTAAAAAAAGTTAAATCCTTTATTGTCTAAAGTATTACATATGTCTCCTTTTTCCCCATTGACCTCTCCCTGGACACTCCCACCCCCAGCACAGGCCCTCACCCCTTACTGTCTGTGTCCATAGGTTATGCTTATATGTATGCATCCAAGTCCTTTGGTTGATCTCTTACATCTCTCCCCCCCCCCCCCCAACCCTGCCTTCCTGCTGAGGTTGGATGGTCTGTTTGATGCTTCTATGTCTCTGGATCTATTTTTCATTATCAGTTTATGTTGTTCATTATAGTCCACAAATAAGTGAGATCATGTGATATTTACCCTCTGGGGCAGGACAAACTGCTAATTATGAAAATTCTGCTTCTCTTTCATCCTTCACAGACCTTCCTCCCCTCTGAAGCCCAAGGCGATCCTTAGCTCAGAATGTCAACAGTCCCCATGTCCCTTTCTATCCCCAAACCTCTCATGCATGTGGGATCTGACTCATCCATGTGGGGTTGCCATACACATGTATGTGATTAAATTAGGTCCTTTCCTCTTGTTAATCTGTGTGATGTCCCCTTGATTATTAGATCAGCCACAAAGACCTGGGAAGGAGTGTTGCTGTATTGGAAGAAACAGAAGATTAAATTTCTGCTGTTTCTAGCAAACCCTCCTTTGTTTACGTGTGGCTGTTGTTATTCTATTTCAGAAGCATGAATGGCATTTGGGTGTTATTAATGAGATGGGCATAGTTAGTTTCATCCACAACAATTTCTATTAAGAAATGACGTTAACGTTGATTTTCTCTTCCAATAGCAAATACTGGTAGTATGTCTATTTTTTACACTTTCCAAAAACATTTTCATTGTTTCATTTGTGTGTGTGTGTTTTCAAGGGCACTAAATTATTTTTATTTGAACAGATTGATTTAATAGGCATGACAATATTCTAATCAATAGATTCAGTTCACTCTTTTGGGAGCTTAACCTTGTGCAAAGCCCTTTATCACAGAGGAGAAGCACAGCAGGAAAATAGTGTTGAGAAAACACAAGATGCACCTCACAAGGCGATTTTCACTTCACATTTGTTTCCTGTCCACCGCCCTGCTTCCGGCATTGATGATGTATCAGACTCAACGAGGTGGGTGGGGTGGGAATGCTCATCCTCCCAGAGGGGACAGGCTCGGCGTGCCTCATTAGGGTTTCATTTGGAATAAATGGCTGCTCACTGTCCTTTAAGTATAGTGCTAACCCCACCTGCTCATTATTTTTTAAAGTTCAAGTCATACATTTTAAACGATCCTGCAAGAAATCTGACACAATATTTCAGAAGCTCATCATTTTTGCTTACATAATGAATTTAATCAACAAACTAATTTAGAGTCCTGCCCAACTTTAGTGCAAGTAAAATGCAGAAATCACATTCAAAGCAAGGCTAGAGTCTGTCTTAGAATGAGCCATCAGTTTATGAAATGTGGCCTATTATGACCACAATGAATCTGAAAATAGTGAGTTGCATGTTTGTTTGTTTTTTTTTTTTCAAAAAAAATGACTTAGTAGGAATATACATGTATTATTATATTTACTTATTTATATATTTACTAGAGGCTGGGTGCACGAATTCATGCACAGGTGGGGTCCTTCGGCCTGGCTGGAGATCAGGCCTATTGGGGCCTGTCTCACCCAGTCCCAATTGGGCTAATTGTGGCTGGGAGGTTGGCTGGCCAGCCATGAGGAGGGACCACGGGATGTTGGCCGGATGTGGGAGGTTGGCTGTGGGAGCGCACTGACCACCAGGAAGCAGCTCCTGCATTGAGTGTCTTCCCCATGGTGGTCAGTGCACATCATAGTGACTGGTCATTCAGTTGACCGGTCATAAAGGTCGCTTAGGCTTTTATATATAAAGATAAGATACTAGAGGCCTGGTGCACAAAATTCATGCACTCAGGGGAGTCCCTCAGCTCAGCCTGTGCCCTTTCGTAGTCCAGAAGCCCTCAGGGGATGTCCAACTGATGGCTTAGGCCTAAGTTGGCAGTTAGACATCCTTAGCGCTGCCGTGGAGGCGGGAGAGGCTCTTGCCACTGCCTCTGTGCTCTGCAGCTGTGAGCCCAGCTTCTGGCTGAGTGGCACTCCCCCTGTGGGATAGGGCCAAAACCAGCTCTCCAACATCCCCCAAGGGGTCCCAGATTGTGAGAGGGTGCAGACCAGGCTGAGGGACCCCACTGGTGCACAATCAGGCAGGGAGAGACACAGGAGGTTGGCCAACCGGGAGGGATTGGGGGAGGGATCCAGGGCATGTCTGGCCCATCTTGCTTAGTCCCAATCAGCCGGAACCCAGCAGCAATCTAACCTACCAGTTGGAGGGTCTGCCCCCTGGTGGTCAGTGCATGTCATAGAGAGCAGTTGAGAAGCCCTAACAAATCATTAGCATATTACACTTTGATTGGCTTATCAGCCGACTGGTCGACCAGACACTTAGCATATTAAGCTTTTATTATCCTATATAATAAAGAGGGAATATGCTAATTGACCATCTCTCCATCACAAAGATGGCTGCACCCACAGCTGAAGCCAAGTTCCCATAAGAAGCCTTAATGAGCAATCAGCAGAGACCTGAGGCTACGCCCTCCCCAGTCCCCATGGGGCTTGACAGGGGACCTCAGGCCCCATCCCCCACCAAGCAGGGCTTGACTTGACCGGGGACCTCAAGGTGCACTTCCCATCCTGGTGCTAGGCTAGGGGACCTCAGGCTGCTCCCTCCACCCCAGCACCAGGCTGGGGGACCTCAGGACCCACTCCCCATCCCAGCACTGGGCCAGGGGACCTGAGGCTGTGCCCCCTGCCTGGCAGGTCTTGACAGGGGACATCAAGTCATGCTTCCCACCCAGCGGGGCTTGACAGGGGACCTCAAGGTACACCCCCAGTGTTGGGTCAGGGGAACTCAGGCCACACCCCCCACCCAGAGAGGCTTGACGGGGGACGTGAGTTGCACCCCCCCTGCTGGTGGAGCTTGACAGGGGACCTGAGGCTGTGCCCCCCTGTCTGGCAAGGCTTAATGGGGGACCTCAGGCTATGCCCCCCAACCAGCGGGGCTTGACAGGGGATCTCAGACCATGTCCCCCACCTAGAAGGGCTTGACGGGGGACCTCAAGGCACACCCCCCACCCGGTCTGGGCTGGGGGACCTCAGGCCACCCCCCCCCCCCGTCCTAGTGCTGGGCCAGGGGACCTGATGCTAGGTCCCCTGCCCGGCGGGGCTTGACAAGGGTGGGACTGGCCAGGTCTGGATCCAGCCCAATGGCGGGGGTGCGGGGGGGGGCCGAGTCTGGGTCTCATGTGATTTTGAGGCACATGTGGTTGGGCAGGACTCTGGTGCGCCCCAGACTCTGACAGGAGGAAGGTTTTCATATACATTTTACCAATTTTCTTTCATCTCTGACACTTCTATTATAGAGAAAGGGCAAATACCAATATTAAACTATTTCCTCTAATTAATCCCCTTTAATGTGCACAAGTTTCGTGCACCAGGCTGCTAGTATAGGATAATGTCATAACTGTATTATATGAATATAAGCATATATCCTTATTTTTGCACCAGAAGAAAGTTGGTGACCAATGCAGACTGTGTTGTTGAATTGTTGATAAGCACAGAAGTAGAAACACATTAGAGGAAGTCATTTTGGGAAAATTTATAAAGGACATTTTCTGGATTTATATATTTTAAGGTTAACATCTCCTTAATATTATGCTGTAATGAAAGGAGAGGATGGGCATCATCTGAAGGAAAACAAAGTGGTAAAAAAATGAAAAATAAAAATCATGTTGTATTTTTACATCAGGGAGGTTCCACATTGATTCTATATAGATGGATGCAGCAGGTGTCAGAGACTAAAAATTAGCTATTATCCCAATTCTTAACAGAATACTATCAAGCATTTCAAAGCTTTCTAATTAAATACTGGAAAACCCTTTCGGGTGAGTCGTACAAATTTCCATTTATTTGGCTCATTATTTTAAAAGTTGGGATTTGAAGGAAAAAAAGTTTGTATAGTATTAACATAGGTCTAAATCACTTCATATCTTGCTGTGTTTTTTTTATTATTTAAAAAAAAAATAATCATGTGCCATGGTTGTTTCTTCTTTTTCTTTTTTTGGGGGTATTTATTTATTTATTTATTTATTTTAATCTTTATTGTTGAAAGTATTACATATGTTCCCCCCCCCCCCATTGACCTCTCCCAGCCTGACCTCCCCCTGCCTAGGACCTCATCCCCCATCGTCTGTGTTCCTGGGTCATGCATATATGCACACAAGTTCCACATCTTATTAAATGGTATGGAATAGTTAGGATGTTTCCTTTTTTCCCCGTGAACTTGATACACACACACAGACACATGCACACACGAATGCCTCACAGGTGGACAGAAGGAATGTGGCCCTGGGGTGGGGGGGAAGGAGGAGGGAGGCTCCTGTCACTAGGATCACAGCTCCTATGAAACAGAAGGCCTGGGTCACACTCATACAACTCATCAAAACTGAAATTAGAACACTAGCTCTGGCATCAAGGATGCCTCTGGAAGCTTCAGCTCCTGCATGTGTCCTGACTGGGAATCGAACCGTGACCTCCTGGTTCATAGGTCAATGCTCAAGCCACGCTGGTTGGGCCTAACCACTATTTTCTACTACGAGAAAATGTACTCACAAAATCTACATGACGGACAGAGTATATGTAACAGTTTCACATCCTGACTTTCATTTTGGGCACGAATGGAGGAACCTCACAGTTTGCACGATGCTGGAGCACTCGGCAGGCCCTGGCGAGGACCGTGGCGTGGAGACGCAGGAAGACTACATGGTCACAGCGCAGCCCTCCGAATCACTGGGTTCCCTCATGAGAAGAGCTGCTGCTGTATGCATTTTTTAAAAATATATTTCTATTGATTTGAGAGAGGAAGGGAGAGGGAGAGAGAGATAGAAACACCAGTGATGAGAGAGAGTCATGGATCGGCTATCTCCTGCATGCCCCACACTGGGGATCGAGCCTGCAACTCAGGCATGTGCCCTGACTGGGAATCGAACCATGACCTCCTGGTTCATAGGTTGACACTCAATCACTGAGCCACACCAGCCGGGCAAGGCTGCATGTATTTTTAAATAAGAACATTTTCATAGGATGAAGGCCTTACATACTGTGGAAGACGTTTTGATGCTAAAGAACCCACAGGGAGGAGGTTGAAGCTTATAGTCTTTGTAATGCACTCTGGCAACTCAAGCCCACAGGGGCTTCCGAGGGAAGCTCACGCACACCCCCTCAGTCAGGAGTGGGGCGGGTGGGGGGGCAGGGCATCGTGGGAGCAGCCCTGCTCCCTGTCCTGCTGTGGCATGTCCCCCTGTGGCATGTCCCGCTGTGGCATGGGCCCCAGGAGGGGCTGAGTGGTCTGTTGCCTCTCGTCACCAATGTCTTTAAGGATTTGCCTCTGAACACCTGGCGGTGAGCCCAGGTTTGCGATTGGTCAGCAGGGACCCCGTGGGTAGGAAGAAGAGTGGGGTGGGGGTGGAAACAGTGAGGACCAGCAGGGATCCCTGGGGGCTCCTTTCTCTGCTCCAGCCACGGGCCCTTCGACCTCCTCCCTCATTTTTAGCTCGATTGCTTCTCTAAAGAGTACTGGGCAAAGGGTCCTCCTAAAAATCCTGTCAGCACTGTCCACATTTTTTATTCTTTCACCTTTCTTTTTTTGGTGATGTTGATGGCTTTTGCCATCCCAGAGCCCGCTGGGAGATAACTGTTATCAAAAATACTGTAAAAAGCCAAAGTCTGCATCATGCTCACCAGTGACTGTCCGATGCAGTGCATTATTCAGTTTCAGTTGAAGGACCTCAAGTATCAAACAATGGTTTTGGATTTTTACTGTATCATTTAAAAATATTTTCCATAATTTTTTGCCCAGCCAGCATGGCTAAATGGTTGAGCATTGACCTATGAACCAGGAGGTGATGGTTCCATTCCCGGCCAAGGGCACATGCCCAAGTTGCGGGCTCAGTCCCCAGTACCCACGGGGGCATGCAGGAGGCAGCCCATCAATGATTCTTTCTCATAATTGGTGTTTCTCTCTCCTTTTCCCTTCCTCTCTGAAATCAATAAAAATAATTTAAAACAAATGAGTCTTTATAAAAGAATGAGGTTGGTCTGAGTCCTTCCACATTCTTCCCCTCTTCATGAAAGATACAGAAGTTCCATACCTTTGATGCCAATCATTGAGAGTCTTTAGGAAAGACGTTAAATAACTGACTTTCTCCTTGCCCATCAGTCAGTGGCTCAGTAAAGAGACCTCCTTGTGCTCAAGGTTTTAAAAAGTCTGCTTTCCCTGGAAAGGCTGAGGAGTGCTTACTGTGCAAAGTGTACTCAGTTCTCTCCAATGGGCTGTGATTTACTTCTGAAATTTGTTTAATTTTCTTAACTATTTTAAGCAAAACCTGGGAGCAATTGGTTCCATGAATTGGTAAATCGGACCTAGTTTACACTTGGAAAACTGAGCTCCCCATGACTGGTGCATGATGGGGGGGACCAAGGCTGGGCACCAGTTCCTGTCATGGGGGGAGACTCTGGTGGTTACTAAAAATTCTTTGCTGCTGTGCACCATGGTCCTGCTAGCACTCACACCTGCTGCCGGCACCAACCACACTTGCATCTGCTGCTGGCACTGGATCCACCACTCATACCTGCTGCTGGTGCCCAGTGCTAGTCCCAATTGCTCAGCATCGTCAGTGGGTGTGAGCAGTGGCTGCCAGCCCCAATCGCCCCTGAAGGCCCAACCTCCCCCTGCTCCTGAGGGGCAATTGGGTAGCAGCTGCTGCTCACACCCGCTGATGGCTCTGGCCTCAATCGCTCTGCGCCATCAGTGGGTGTGAGCGTGGCCAGCGCCGTCAGTGCATGGGAATGATGATGGTGGGAGTGGGGCTTCCAGCAGACAGGGGACCGGGGCCACAGTGGGAGGGGCCAGGCGGGTGTGCAGAGGATGGGCTGAGACCAGCCCCTGTGCCCACTGAAGCCTCGCTGCCCATAGTTCCTTTCAAGGTGCATGAATTTGTGCATTGGGCCCCTAGTCCTATATAATAAAAGGGTAATATGCAAATTGACCCTAATGGCAGAATGACCAGTTGCTATGACTCGCGGTGACCATCAGGGGGTAGATGCTCAACACAGGAGCTGCCCCCTGGTGGTCAGTGCGCTCCCACAGGGAGAGCTCTGCTCAGCCACAAGCTGGGCTGACGGCTGCAAGTGCAGTGGTGGTGGCAGTAGCCTCTCCTGTCTCCCTGGCAACACTGAGGCTGTCCACAGGGAGCAGGCCTAAGTAGTCAGTCAGACATCCCCGAGGGCTCCTGGGCTGCCAGAGGGATGTATGACTGCCAGCAAAAGAACGATCCTGTGGGGAGCAGGCCTAAGCCAGCAGGTGGACATCCCTGGAGGGGTCCTGGACTGCGAGAGGGAGCAGGCTGGGCTGAGGGACCTCCCGAGTGCATGAATTTTCATGTACCAAGCCTCTAGTATGATATAAATTGTCAGAGAAATTTTGACTGTACATTTACGTTCCTTCTTTTTTTAAAAAAATATTTTTTTATTAATTTCAGAGAGGAAGGGAGAGGAAGAGGGATAGAAACAATAATGATGATATAGAACCATTGATGGGCTCCTCCTGCATGTCCCCCCCCCCCAAATGGGGGTCGAGCCTGCAACCCAGGCATGTGTCCTTGACTGGAATCGAACCTGGGACCCTTCAGTCTGCAGGCCAATGCTCTATCTCCCTATCCACAGGCTAATGCTCTATCCACTGAGCCAAACCTGCTAGGGCTGAATGGAAATGTTTTAAAAAATTATTTTGTGTTCACTCCTGATTTATCTAACTTACCTTGATTTGTTATTAAAATTACAACAGATAGCAGGTAATGTCATTGAGTCATTGTCTTTTTCCAAGAAAACACTTGGTTGTGTAGGTGCAGACAGAAGGCATCGCACTGTTAAATCGTATTCCCGTGAACCTCACACATTAGCGTCTGAACTAAGGATTCAAGAAATGCAGGCGTAGGTCCAGGCTGAGCCTTCCTTTCATGGCAGAAGTCTGACCTGATGCATGGTGCTCTCTATAAAGGCCCATCCTTCCTTGCATTAGGCCATTGTCTGAGTTCAGATTTAATGTAAATTGCATTTTGGATAACTCCATTTTATTCTACCACTAGAGGCCCAGTGCATGAAATTCATGAACTGTTAGGGTCCTGAGCGGCTGCTGATTGCTGGCCGGTAGTCCCCTCCTTCCCCCCGCTGGCCCTGCCCCTGGACAAACTCCCTGTCAAGGGAGGTTTTTATTATATAGAATTAATGACAGAGTTGATTTTTTATTCACTTCACTAGATGGAGAACTATTGATCAAAGCCAGTGTTTCTTCATGATAAAAAGTCAGCAAGCTGAGATCTGAAGGGAGCTTCTTCAATCTGGTAAAGGATCGCTATGCAAACCCTACAGCTTGACACACATAATAGTGAAAGAGTCAATGTTTCCCCTAAATTAGAAGCAGACGATGAAGGCTCCCTATATACATCTGCAAATTCACCAAAATTCTCTGAAACTCCCACTTTAAACAGGCAAATTCTGTTATGCAAATTATATGTCAATGAGGCCTTTGTTTAAAAAAGAATAAATATGTAAAACCAAAAAAAATAAGAATAAGGAAGCCAGTTCCATTTTGATGAAGGGAAGCCCGCTTTGGGGTCTGTAGCTGTCCCAACACACCTTGCTAGTCAGCATCTGGGGCCAATGATGAAATCAAAGACGTGCCAAGAACTTCTCACCTCTAAAGAAAAGGGAAACTTTCACAGACAGGTATGGCACCAGGATTTAACAGGCGGCCTGGTCACAGCACCGCCAGCATCTCTCCTGCCCTCCACCAAGCCCCACTCAGTGAGGTTATTGAAGTCATTACTCCTCTGCCTGCCGGGGCTGACCAGCAGACCCTGAGCCACAGATGAAACAGATCACTCTGACACAGGTTTCTGTGAAAGAGAGGGCTAAGGGACTCTTTTACTTCAGTAGTAAAAGCAGTCCCATTTGCCAGCCTCGTTGGCTTTTATTTTAAAAACAGCTTGAACTCAGATTAACCTCTAGATACAATCAGCATCCTTGAGAAAGCACATGCTTCTACAAGGTCGCTCTAAAAGACTAAACATAGAAATTCCAGCAAAACACCCCGGGGGCTTGGACTTGTTTGGAAAAGTCAAGGTAGGGGCTGCTGCCTTCAGCAAGGGCTCCCCAGGGGCCCACGACCTTCCGGAGAATCCTCCTTACAGACTTTCCAACCAGGTCCCGTGCTTCCCCACATCTGCCAACTGGGCAGGTGTTTCCCCACTTCCTTTGTGGAGAGGCAAGGCATTTCTCTGTTCCTCTGACATGTGGTGACTCCAGAAGACTCCCTCACAGCTCCCAGAAGTCAGTCTTTTCCCAGGGGCATCTGCCTGGGTGTGAGATTGCCTGTACCCCACCTTGGACTTTGACGGGAAAAGGCCTAGAAAAATGAGACCCCTTGAGTCTCCTGCATGTCTGATAGACTGTGGCAGGTGGCCAGGCCTGAACCATCTTTTCAACATTTTGGCCAATCCCGTGGCCTTTGGAAAGGAAAACACACAGAATGTAGGGTGCACTGTGGGCAGGGGGTGAGTCTCCATCCTCAAATCCTCTTTAAAACTCCCTTTTATGCTACACCTTGTAGCATGTGGGTGATTTGGAAGTCACTTGGAAGATGCCAATGCCGATGGGTGTTGGTTGGGAGCCAAGAGAGGCGGAGCAGCCCCAGGGAAAGAAGCGTGAGAAGACAGAACCTGTAAAGGGGAGAGGTAGGCGTGGTCCTTTCCTCATTCTGGTTCTTAGTGACCATTAACTCACATACACGACTGAATGTATTACACTTAGGTTTGGGTTACCCCATCAGGAAGCCTGTGCTACAGTAATGACATTACATAAGTAAGTAAACATACACACATACTAAAGAAAAGTGAATTCCGCAGAAATCCCAGAGAGGAGCAGCCGAGGCTGAAAATTAACATCAAAACAAAGCAAAGCACACAGTGTGTGCGGTTGGATTGATCCACTCTTGGGAGGTGGTCAAATACATCTATTAGGAGGTCAGACTGAAGCTGTTATTTGAAGAACAGTGATGAATTATTATCTGGAAGGTGAAGTCGGGGCTAACCACAGTTGCTAAGTGGAGCGGGAAATTGCCCAGAATGTGTGGGGGCAGATGTGGGGGAGTGGTGATGTGAGGTGGGTGCATGCATGCGTTGCCGGGTTGCACACTGAGGGTTTGAGTTTAAGGGCAAGAACCTGTGAGTCTCGCCAGGTTTGAGTTGAGCAGGTATGTAATCAGCTTTGCAAAAGAGCATGGAAATAGAGCTGCAGAGAGACCATTTGGACCTCCTCCCACTGAGCGTATGATCAGACAGTGGGGAAAACAGGAAGAACAACTCCTTAAGATGTCAGAACAGAAGAAGGCCTTAAGAGGAAAACCAGCAAAATGGGCAAACTTGGAGCAGAGGCTTAAGACTTGGATTATGGAACAGCGCCAGAGTGGCTTGTGTGTGTCAGCCAAGCTTATGCAATGTCAGGCAAGAATGTCTGCAAGCGAAATGAACATTGTTGATTTTACAAGAAAGGCAAATGGTGCTTCAATTAAATGAGTAGAGAAGGATTGGCCATGAGAACATGAACAAAATTAGCTCAGGAAATGCCACCAGTTTATGAGGATGATCTCACATATATGGACAGTGACTCAGAAGACAGCAGTGATACAATAGAAGTTGGATAAAGTGATATGTCTGGAAATAACAGTGATAAGAAGAGAGGAGTGATGCAGCAGAGGCTGGATAAAGCGGTATGCTACATAATACCATAGTACTGGTATGTAGACATTACCTGCGTTGATTACTAAATAAACATGTGTTCTGTTTTATGCTTAAAATATTGATTTCTTAATTTTGGGTTGGAAAAGTGGGGGGGAGGGGGCATCTTATACATGGAAAGAAAAGGTAAATCCCAGTGGTGCAGAGGATGGAGGCTAGTATCAACATTCCGATGCTAAAGAACGTGAGATCCTGGAAGCAGCTTTTCCCCAAGGTAGGGAATGGGATGCTCATACATCCAGAGCTGTCACGTTGCGACGTTTACTCGGAAGGTGTGCATGGCAGCAGGTATGTTATTAAAAACACACAGTATCTAGTATAATTGGACGGTAACTCAATCCTAGGCAGAAACAACACATGGGCACTAACCACAGAATGTATGTTAGCATTACGCAAAGGACACAGACACCACTTTTAATGAAAAAGTGTCCAGAGCATATAAACTATTAAAAATGTGTCTCTTCGGGACCACGGATACATTCAAGAGAGAGAAGAGAGTTTGCATTTTCTGCTTTCCCCTCTTGGCGCTGTTCTTATTGAGAAGGTAAGGGTGGTGCCGCTTTGCGGGAGAGCGCCCTTCACAGTTGCGGCCCGCAGTGATGAATGGCTGGCGAAGACTCATTGACAGTAGGGTTTGTGCTCTGTGACTTCCATGTTCTTCCAGCACAATTTGGAAGAATCCGTTTTATTTTTTGTTTTGTTTTTGTTTTTGCAGTCCAATGCGATTTTCCTAAAAATTAAATTAGAAGTTAAATAAAATAGACTCATCATGTAGGTAAACAGACAATACCTCTGCTCTGGTGATTGAAAATCACCCAGGACTTGCGGAGTTCATCTTGAGGCGTGAAGGGCTCACCAGGAAAATGTGGCTCATTTCCCCAGAGAGCTCAGTGCATCTCAGCGGCCTGTGGCTCCTCATGATTCCTCCTCGTGCCCGGGGACACAGCGGAAACCATGGAACCCTACAGCCCGTTTCTCAGCGGAATGACTGTCCTGAACAATGAGCCCCTGCGAGACGGTCCGCAGAGCCCGTCACCGCTCAGGTCCCACCAGGTGTGACTGCCAGATGAGCCATGAAAGCAGAAACGCTGCTCTGATGTCACAACAGGTCACGTTCCCCAAAGAACTCCGCGGCTGGCTACACTTCATGTTACAAGTAGGAGCATTGAGACAGCAAAAGAGTGGTTCCCAGCAGGGGCCCAATTTCAGGCCTTTCCCTCTTCACCCACATCCATCATCTGTCCTGATGATAGAATCCTGTGTCCTGAAGGTTCCACACTCCAGAGCACCACTCTATCACAAACCATAATTGTCACTATCAACTGGTAGCTACCACTTAATTCAGAAAGAGGCTTATTCTTCTGTTGACTTATTGAAGACATTTAGGGGAAAAGTTCATTCGTTATCTTCTAATGCAAAAGAAAACATCAAGTATCATGTTTTCTGTTGCCCATTGTTTGAGGCATTTAAAAATATTTTAATTGATTTTTAGAGAGAGAGGGAGAGAGGGAGGGAGAAGAAGAAACAGTGATGTGAGAGCAAGACCTCAATTGGCCATCTCCCACATGTGTCCTGACCAGGAATCGAACCAGCAACCTTTCGGTGCATAGGACAACCCCAACTAACTGAGCTGCACCCACCAGGGCTGTTTTGAGGTATTTGAATGAAGTGTTTTCAATTGTATAGTTTAAAATAGGTTTATTAAAGTGGAAACGGTTTTCTTAGCATTAATGAACTTCCCAACTCTTCAAAATTAATTCTGCTCACCACATTCCAAGGGATTTGCCTCATTATCTTCTCATTTAAATCACCTTTCCTGGCACACCATTTAATAAAGAAAGGTACACAGGGACTGGCAGCCAAGACTCTGTATTCATCACAGGCATTTTTAATTTGACTAACATAATAAATCTTATTCGTGCCAATGTCACCATCTATTAGAGAAAGTAATAAGCCATCAACCCTTCACACACAGCACTGCAGTTATTACTCATGCACTATAGAACCCTTATTTGTTTATTGATATCGAGGTTGTCAAACCTACTTTTGCTTAGAATATAAATATTCACATCCTAGAATGTATTTCAACTTACTTTTTAATTTCATATATTGGCTCCATTTCAGGTTATTTTTTCAGATAGGAAATATTTCAACATAATAATCTTTTGACATCACAAAATATCCTCACTATTTTTAGAAAAAACATATTAAAGTCTAATACATGCAGAAGTGGGAACACACATCACACATGCTTTGCTGAATAGAGTTTCACAATGTGTCGGGAGTCGGGGGCCTCGCAGGATCCGAGTTGCAGTCTCCACGGCACAACCACACCTCAACTCCAACAGCCTAATTTGTTTTCCCACTTGTGGGTGTCATTTACCCAGGATCACAGAGGCTCTGCGCTTTTGGGGCTGGGTTATTTTGCTCAGTATAATGCTTTGGGATTTTTTGTCATTTCCTGTAGCATTCATTGATTCACATTTTCTTTCTCCAAACACATCCCCATGTTTCTATTGTAGTCTTTTTGAAAAATATATTATTATTTATTTCAGAGAGGAAGGGAGAGGGAGAGAGATAGAAACATCAATGATGAGAGAGAATCATTGATCGGCTGCCTCCTGCACACCCCACATTGGGGATCAAGCCCACAACCCGAGCACGTGCCCTGACTGGGAATTGAACCATGATGTCCTGGTTTATAGATAGATGCTCAACCACTGAGCCATGCTGGTTGGGCTAGAACCCGTTTTTTTAAGGTAAGAAGTGTAATACTTCAATCAATTGTTTTAGATGAAGTCAAACACCTGTGATATCTGAAGGTTTCCAAAACATTGTTATGAGTGAACACCCACGCTGTGGTGAAACAACTAAGGTATTTATAAACATCATTGTAGCCTAGACATAAAGTTAAATATAGACCCCAAAATCCATAGTCAGGGAGGTGACACAAATGATGCATTAAAAAAGCAAAACACACACAAAAAAACACCAATGGCAAAATAAACCCCTCACGAAGTTCTGGAACTTTTTGCCTTCCTTGTTGGGCACATTGTTCAGCTTGATAGTGAATGATGCAGAGTACAGTCACAATGGCAATATCACATTCTTATGTCATCAAGAACGAAGCCACTACTTTAGCGCGGCAGCCAGGTGACAGAAGGCATGAGATACATTCCTGAGTCACTCCAGAGGGCCAGGGAGGCCATGCGCTGCCACGATGCGCTAGAGCTCAGCATAGCCATTGTTCATGACTCTTTCTAAAACCAGGCCCCACGTCATATAGAAGCAGAACCTGAACTTCAACCCAAATGTATTATTTTGAAAATGTCTACATTTACATGTTATCAGTATTAAAATAGCATGAAGATCTAAGAAACATTACTCTTATAAACATATATGTATACACCCACACACTTTTGGAATATTTTTGAAAATAATCTTTGAAGGAAACAACATAATGATCTTAATCTCTATAAAACATGTTTATGTATCATCGGTGCCACAAAATGAGTGGATTCTCCTAAGACTGAGGCCAACATTTCCAAAAAAGAGAATATTTGGAAAAGAGGGAATAATTATAATTCTAAATCCCACAATTATATCATTTATGATCCAAATAAATTTCAAAATCAATTTTTCTGTCTCTATTTTTGGATAAGAAATATCCTCTCTATAAGTAAATCTTAGGATATAGAACTATGTCATAGCCATTTCAGGGTTCTCTATCACACATGTCATTTGAAGAACTAAAATAAACTCTTACTACTATGAACAAATGTAAATATCACAACCACAAACAATTAGCATGATTACCAGTGAAAAACATCTATCTATTTGCAGAAATAATCACTCGGATATCTTATGGAATAACATACTGCTCACGGGATATACTTCATCTTTGTCCTTGCAGTTTGCCAGTAAACTAGCTAGCTCCTTAAATATAATATTATAATTTATTTCAGTGTTAAAATGTCACAGAATACATAAAATCTGTGAACATATTAACAGAAACTATAATATTTCAGCTAATAAGCATTGAAAATGCCATAAAATGTCATTCTAGTGAAAGAAATTTGTGTAGAAGTCAATTGCTCTAAATTTCCAATTATTGTAGTCAAATCTCAATGATAAAAATTTAAGTTTTCTTCATTTTGATGACTAATATGATTTACATAATTTATACATCGTGACATTTTGCTTGTTACTAATGGAAGCAGAGTAATATTCTGACACAAGCATTTCATGTGTGGAAATACCTCTTTTTAAATGTCTTTTCCGAGACATATTGTACACTGCCTGACTAGGATCTGGTGGGAGAACCAGTATGGTGCCTTTAAAATTGATCAAGCTAATTCCTTCTCATTTTCAGGCACTAATGTAAATAGAAATGTTGGTTCCAACAGGAAAGAGGAGCTGTCTGAAGCAGTTGTATAAAAGAAAGAACTCTTACCATTTGCAACAGCATGGAGGGACCTGGAGAACATTAGGTTGAGCAAAATAAGACAGGTATCACATGATCTCACTCATATGTGGAATCTAATGAACAACATAAACTGATGAACAAAAATAGACCCAGAGACCTAGAAGCATGGAATAGACTGTCAAATCTCAGAGGGAAGGCGGGGGAGGGTGGGTTGGTGGGAAGAGATCAATAAAACAACTCGTATGCACATATGCATAACCCATGGACACACGCAATAGGGAGGTGAAGGCCTGCGGTAGGGTACGGGGGCTGGCTGGGAGAGGTCAATGGGAAGATGGGGGACATATGTAACACGTTCAACAATAAAGATGAAAACATGAAAGAGAGAGCTGTGTGCATTGAAATACATGACCTACGTGTCCAAAGACCCCGCCCGTTGGTGAGGCGGGAGCACAGCTGTGGAGGGGGCTCTGCCAGGTTCCCCAAGTGGCCTGGGTGCAGGGCCAGCAGGGATGCGAGTGGAGGCCAGGAGCACTGCTGGCAGGACAGGCCTCCAGCCTGCCCCTCGGGACACTGGTTGAAGAGGGGGGCTCCACAGGACTAAGCTACAACCCGACTGGGAAACCCCCAGCAAGCTGAGGGACACAGTCCATCAGCCTCAGAGCCCACGGCCTCCTGGGAGTGTCCCCTCTGAGAGGAACTGCACTTTGGTTGAAGAAGTCGCACAGCAGGGCCCATAGCTCTGCGAGCCCAGCTCTCCAGAGCTGCCCATTTCCCCTCCTCTCTCTTGCTCGCCTCTCTCTGCTCCTCACCTTGTCCGTATTCTCAGATACAAGGAAGGGGGTCTCCTGCGACGAATCAGAACACACACTGGGAAGTGAACAGCACATGGGGCCATCCACAGGGAAAGAGGGTGGAATTCAGCAGGAACGGAAGTCCCGCTTTCGTCTCCGAAGGCCTGTTTCCTCACAGACTGAGGTGACGATGCTGCTTCTGGGCGGACTGAGCAGTTAACCACCTCCACTTGGCCGGGGACTGAGGGTGAAGCTGCCTCTGCAGGCCCTCATTCTGCATCCGGAAACTCTTTCATCTCTAACCTCTGGCACTCAAACCGTTTTACCACGCAAGTTAGCAACATGAGCAAAACGAACAGAAAGCTCAGCAAAGGAAACCCGTTCCACTTGTGACCCAGGGACGTGGCAAGAATATTGTTCCTCTAGTAAAGTAACTAGAAAAACGTATGGAAATGTGAAGGATTTCACTGGAAAGTACAACTAACTCTCTAAACATGAAACAATGCTCCTTCCAGAAGTGAGAAATCAGGCTTCGTAGTCAAAGGGCTGTTTGATGCCTTTAAGAGCAGCTGCATACTCAAAATACAGGATCGGCTGCCTAGAACACGGGCTTGGTGAGAATATAAAACTGAAGAACAGAGAGGACTAAAATGATGGAAACCCTTGAGCCCAGAGCTGCACGGAGGTGCCCAAGCCGTGGAGGATAAATGCGCAGCTGGTGCCCAGGACGAGGAGAGGGGGGAATACTGCAAAAGACACAGGCTGGCAGTATCTCAAAGTCGAAGATCAACGTCAGTGCAGAGAATCGGGAAGTTCTGAGCATTCCACACAGAACACACGCAAAGCAGCCACGCTGGGGCGCATTCCATTTTGTCTGGTTTAAACCCACAGGAAGAGCCAAAGGAAGTCTCACCTTCAAAAGTTTCCAGGGTGCCGCGTCAGCAAGGTCATCATCCCAGGTCTGGGAGGAAACAGGCCTTCGTAGGCGAAAGCATGCATCCACATAACACGCAGCAGCGATCCTGGGTCAGAATCGCAGAGATGTGAACACGGGGCTGTGTTCTAGCGTCTTACAGACTCTTACATTGGGACTTCCGTTCCTGCTGAATTCCACCCTCCTTCTCTGTGCCTGGCTCTCGTGTACCTTTCACTTCCCACTGTGTGCTCTGATTCGCTGCACGAGACCCCTTCCTTGTATCTGAGAATACGGACAAGGTGAGGAGCAGAGAGAGGCGAGCAAGAGAGAGGAGGGGAAAATCAAGAAACATTTGAGAAGGGAGGAGAAGAGAGGAGAGGAAGAAAGGGTGCATGTTTTCACTGTGATTTTTAGTTTAGTAGAGGAATAAGATACAAAATGTATTTAATTAAATAATTATGTTATAATAAACCTTATAAAGTACATAACAATGTCTTGAACTAAGCTATTAATTGTGTGTGTATTTGGTTCTGTTTCATAAGTGGCCAGAGAAGACGTTTTGTGAATAAAAAATTAGGATGAATACAAAAGCAAATATTTTCCCAGTACTGTGTGTGAGCAGACTCTGTATATAGAATAGCTGAAATATCATGCATTTTAGAGTCCAGGATAAGAGAGTGGCATTATTTAAGAGAAAACCGTGACACAAATAAAGTTGATGAGATGTCTAACATTTTTCCAAACCCTCTTTTCTCACTCAAATTATGGAGAATAAAGTCACATCCAAAATGCCAGCTAGCCTTAGCTGGCTTGGCTCAGTGGCTAGAGTGTCAGCCTGCAGATTGAAGGGTCCCAGGTTCAACTCCAGTCAAGGGCACATGCCAGGGGTGCGGGCTCCATCCCCATTGCAGAAGGCAGTCAATCAATGATTCTCTCTCTTCATTGATGTTTCTATCTCACTCTCCCGTCCTCTCTGAAATAAATAAAAATATATTAAAAAAACACAAAACAAACAAAAATGCCAGCTATTTTCTGGCGCTCAGGGCAATCAGGGGTTGACTAGGAGTCCATCCCCATCAGCATGGATGTACCCCGCTTGCACTGCGGGGGGCGCTGGTCTGCTGGAATCTAACCAGCAAGTAGTTAGTTCAGGCAGCCACCTGCTCCTCACCGGGAGCACCTCGCTGCAAGCCCGAATCCTCGCCCCCTTTTTTCTTTGGATCCAATGCTTCTCCTCTCATATTGCACGACTTGCCACAGAATCTCTGTGTGGACTCCCCAAATGCTGTTTCCAAGCAGGACGCGCCCCTGAAAGTCAGCTGCAGTAACAGTTCCAGCCCCCCCGCCCCCTCACCCCGCCCCTCCTTCGGTTCCCACATTGGGGGTCTCAGGGTCCTAGCTGAAGAGTCCAAAACGGAGGCACGGTTTCCGGGGCAGCGGAGGGGCGGCCTTTGCATCGAGCTTCTTCCGCAGAAGGGCCCTAAACCGCACATTTTGTCAAGCTCAGCTTTTCCAGAACTCTGGAGATCACCCAATGCCTGCGTTCCTGGGAGGGGTGCCATTCAGGCATCTCAGTGGAATTGGGGACACATCTGGGTTTGCACCCCTCTGTCACCGCTGGGAGGCGGCCCATGGGTGTGCACTGAGCATCGTGGCAGCTCAGGCCTCCTGGGCAGGAGGACCAGGCCTGGGTCCAGGAAGGCCCATGTCCACCGCTCTGCCACAGTCTCACCTGCTGCACCGCAGCCGCAAGGCCCTTCCAGGGACGCTCCGTGTGTTCCCAATGCTACAGCAGACTGTGTGGACAGCAGCCTGCGCGGCTGACCATGTGGGAGAAGGCTGTGAGAACACAGCTGAGAGCAAGGCCCTGCAGAGACTCGGTGACTGGAACCAGCATCAGTGGCCAAGATTGAACTGCAAAGGCCGCTTCCCCAAAAGGAGCACACAGGTCGCTGAAAACGCCTCATTCAGGAAATATCTAACACTTTAGAAAGAAGTCTTATTTCATATGCAGCTTTACATTCAATGGTCAGACAAAAAAATCAGATGAGTGCTTTCGTAAGAAAAAAATAATAGCGATTGAAATTCTTGTTCGGGAGAGTAAAGCCAAAGCAGTTCTATGATTGAAATGCAATAATCAACCCGCTAGGAAACCACTAACTATGCACAACAAGACTGCCCTCATGCTAATGGATGTAGGTGTGTGTTCATTGCCCTAACAGCTTCCCTCCTTCCCTCTTTCCCTCACATTGCCCTTCGCTCATTGCTCCTGGGCCTGTGTCTAGCAAGATGCAGGGAATTCTCCAGCACATGTTCATTTCCTCCGGCAAGAGCAGGCCTCCTTGTCCCCTGGCTAGGGGCTGGGGTGAAGGGACCCAATTAACAGACATTCTCCATATTTTGACTTTCACAGCTCAGGGCACTTTGACTGGTGGTTTCTCCTGCTGAGAAGGACTCTGTCTTTCTCAGGGTCTGAACTTGGTTTCAGTAGCTCAGCTTGGAAATCACAAGGCTCTTCACATTTCTAATCACCCAGGTACCGCTTTACCTTGGAAGTAACTTAGTTTTCTTCATGTTTCTGCCACAGGAACGTGGCTGGAAGATGCAGAGGAAAGGAGACCTGCCTGCTCATGCTCCTCTTTTGTGGGGAGTAGAAAAGCAGCACGCGTGGCCAGCGCACGGCTGGTCTCCATGACAACACCGGGTCTCTCTCCACAGGGCACATTCTCTTGGCCAGGTGCCTTTAAGGGTCGTTCTATACATGAGCAGGTCAGGAGCTGCTCGGCTGGGGGATTGTAATCTAGAAGAGAATTAGTAAGAGAGACTCTGATAGGAAACATCTATAAAACCTACTGGTATTGACAACGTCCTTATTTTTAAAAATAAAATTAGTTTTGATTTTAAAATTCATAGGTGTAACTGACTTTTCTATTATTGGAAATTACACAGATAAACATTTAGATTTCTGCTGAGTATCTAGCTAGCTATCTATTGGCACTCTATACTAGATGTCTCTGATTTTCTTTTTTTAAGTTTTAATATATTTAATTTAATTTTTCTACCACCTTTAATCCCTTCTATGTCCCCTACCTCTTCCACCCATCCCCCTCACCCTGCAGTCACCACACTGTTGTCCATGTCCATGGGCTCTGTCCCCTTTTGCTCAATCCTCCCACTCCCCTCTCCACCCCCTCTCCCTGAGCACTGTCTGCTCTCCAGCTATGATTCTGTCCTGGATTAAAAAACCTGTAGTACATTTACACAATGGACTCCTACTCTGCTGTAAAAAGGAAGAGCTTTTTACCCTTTGCAACCGCATGGATGGACCTGCAGAACTTTATGCCAAGTGAAATAAGCCAGGCTCTTCTTATTTTCAAAACTTAGTCTCAGAGCCTGCACTTCTTTTTTAAGTTGCTGTTTAGATTTCTCTGTTGCCCTGTGAGTGGGTCAGCCCTCAAAGGACGCAGGGTCACTCATCCTGTTTTATGCTACAGCTCTGCCAGCTCCTCGTCCCTGCTGCTGTTTTATCTCTACGCCCTCGACCCTGTAACTGTTAGTGCTTCCCTGGCTCCATCTCTCCTCTCTCTCCATTCAGACTCTTTGATGCCACCTGTACAGCAACGGACGCCGATCCATTCATTCAGCTCTGCCTCTGGAGGGCCTCACAATTATAGCTGCATATTCTTTCATAACAATGTTGGGTGCGGCTTAGTCAGACACTCTTGTGTTGTTCTCATAACACTGAATGATGAACATCACAAAGATCCTATGTATAACCAGGAACTCTGGGAAATTGCCCATCACCTGTTTAGCACTGAAGTGTCCCTTAGAAATGAAGAGTTATAACCAACAGACAATTCCAGGGGCTACACATGCACACAGCCTCCCCATCACCAGGGTACTAACTAGAGAGCGCATTTGTCACTAAGGATGAACCTACATCGACTCATCATACTCACGCAAGGGCCGTCACCAACCTTCCTGTATTGGGTTCAGATAAATGTGTACTGATGTATTTATATTTTTCCATTGATTTTTAGAGAGAGTGGAGGTAGGGGGAGAGACAAAGAGAGAAACATGAATGTGAGAGAGACACATCGATTGGTTGCCTCCCACACACATCCCACTAGAATTGGGAATAGAGCCTGCAACCCAGGAACATGCCCTTGACCGGAATCAAAGCTGAGACCCTTCAGTCCGCAGGCCAACGCTCTATCCCCTGAGCCAAACCTGCTTGGGCTCTTTCCTTTTCTTTCTTTCTTTCATTCTCACCTGAGGACAGAGAGAGAGAGAAATGAATCTGCATCCAGATGTGTGCCCTGAACTGGAACTGAACAGCAACCTTTAGGTGCCCAGGATGACATCAACCCACTCCCTCTGGCCGGGCTAACAACCTCACTCATGCATTTAAAAAACAGCTCAGTGTTAATATTGTAAAGCGGAAGCTACAGATCCCCATGGATTTTATAAAGACTGATGATAAACTTCCCAGAGACAAAAATAGATTTCATTTTGTACCACTTACTAATTCAAAACACAATTGTTTGTAGAACATGAATTCTCTTAATTGTATTGTCTAATGGGTTTTTAAATTTCCATTTTTCTGTTTTCTTCTAAAAATAAGTCTTCATTTTAAAGAAAATTATTATGAACAAGTTGATAGGATTGGCCCATCTATATATATATGAAAGCCTAAGCAACCAACTGACTGGCCCGGTAGCTATGATGAGCACTGACCACCAGGAGGCAGATGCTCAATGCAGAAGCATGGCATGGAAACATGGAATAGACTGATGAATCTCAGAGGGAAAGGGGGGAGGGGGGAGGGCAGGAAGAGCTTAACTAAAGATCTTATATGCATACTAGAGGCCCCTGTGTACTGGTGGGGTCCCTCAGCCTGGCCTGCAGGGATTGGGCCCAAACTGGCTCTCTGACATTCCCTGAAGGATCCCAGATTGTGATAGGATGCAGGCCAAGCCGAGGGACCCCACTGGTGCACGAATCCATGCACCACGCCTCTAGTATAATATAAAATACTTTTCTTTTTTAAAAATTATGTGTTAACATAACCCCAGCACACACATACCTCACACTAATAAATAAATAAATGAAAAAATATAAGCTGAGCAAGAAAATTTCCATGAACAATAATAAATAATAAGAACAACTTGCAGAGAGTGCCCAGCCAAAGATAAAAAAGGATGTAATAATGGAAATGAGAGAATGCAATATAAGATGGATGCTGGGAGTAATTGAAAAAGTATAAATATAAAACAACACTCCCCAAAATTTCATGAAAATTGGAAGAAGATGGACTGGACAGAAGGGAGGCCTGTTGGTTTGGGATACAAAGTATTAAGGTGTGTTTTAGTTACAGGGTTTAGGGAGGAATTCTCAAAACTGGGCACCAGGCGCTGGCTCTCGAAGCCTGAGCACATCGCCTGGGATGCCGGGTCTGGCTGTGGGGGTCTGGCTGTGGACCTGTGGAGCTTTGCTGCATGGCTCATGTTCTTCCTGTGTTTCATAAACTCAGTCCAGTTGTGATTATGACAGCACCTACTTTACAGTGATGATCTGACATTTAAATAAACCCCAGTCCATGTCTGCTCCTGCCAGATGCTCACTGTAGACTCCCATCGCCCTGTTTCCTTCTTAAAATGTTCCTGCCTGGTGGGATTGAGCATAAATCCAGAAACCCGGAGGTCATGGTTCAATTCCAAATCAGGACATATGCCAGGGTTGCAGGCTTGATCCCCAGTGGGGGGTGTGCAAGAAGCAGCCAATCAATGATTCTCATCATTGATGTTTCTATCTCTCTCTTTCCCTCTCCCTTCCTCTCTGAAATCAGTAAAAATATATCCTATATAATAAAGAGGTAATATGCAAATTAACTCTCATGCTCTCACAAGATGGCTGCCTACGACCAGGCCGGCAGGGGGGTTAGTGAGGGATGACCAAATGACTGAACAGCAGGCTACATGGGGTGACCAGGCTGGCAGAGGGGGGCAGTTGGAGGTGACCATGCTGGCAGGAGGGGCAGTAAGGGGTGACCAGGCTGGCAGTGAGAGGGCAGTTCGGGGTGACCTGTATGGCATGGGGGGCAGTGAGGGGTGATCAGGCTGGCAGGGGAGGCAGTTATGGGTGACCAGGCAAGCAGGCTGGTAACCGATTAGGAGTCAGGGGTCCAGGATTGTGAGAGGGATATCCAACTGCTGGATTAGGCCTGATCCCCTAAACCAGCAGTTGGACATCCCCTAAGGTGTCCTGGATTGGAGAGGGTGCAGGCTAGGCTGAGGGGACTCCTTGTGCATGAATTTCATGCACTGGACCTCTAGTTTAAAGAATAAATATAAATAAAACATCCCCAATTTTGCTGTGCAGATACAGACTAACTTCTAGCCTGCTTTGCAGATGTGGTGGCCTGTGACAAAGTTCTCACCAGGATGGCTTGCAGGAAGTCCTGGGGTGGGAACCTCCTGAAAATGCTCTGTAGGAATCCAGACCCTGCTGCTTTCTGCTCCCTTTTTTCCAATGTGGCAACTGTTGTGACACTGGGGGCCCTGAGACATCCTGGGTCCCTGGGAACAGGGTCAAGCCCTGAGTCAGATGAACAGAGCAGGGAAAGGAGCCAGAACAGCCATGGTACCCGGAGCCCTGAGCGCTGGCCTCACAGTGCCTACCTCGGGATTTGCTGTTTGGAGGAAAATCTCTCTCTCTCTCTCTTTGCCAAAGTTCCTCTAAGTTGCATGATCTGTTGTGTGCAACCAGAACAATCCTCCCTGCCACGTGTGCAAAGACTTACAAGACTGCCTGCCCTTCACAGTCCACTTGCCATGCGTGCGTTTTAGCCAGGTCCCAGGCATGAGTAGAGGTTCATGAGTGGGTTTCCTGGTTAGCCTACTGGATAAAATGATGGAGATGATTTATGAAATTGTGCAAAACTAACTGCTGGGTCTGGAAAGGGGGGAACAAGCTCATGGGAAACCATTTCCAGTTGCATCCTCACTTGTGCATGACCAACAGCACCGCTGATGGGCCAGTGAGGACGCAGGTAGGTTGGATCCTCCTGTGTGCACTGCACCGCTGTGTGCAAGGCAATCTTTGAGTCAATGCGTGCTGTGTGCCCCTTACAGTCACAGGATCCTAAGCCAGTCTGTTCTTATATGTTTACTTTCCTGTTACATGTTACTTTCAGTGCTTACTTTTTATGTTACATATGCATGCATGAGCATGAGGAGCTCATTTTAAGTCATCTAACCTGAAATTTGTGCGATACATCCCTGGATAAGACTCACCTCACCCTTCCTCCCCGCGGACAGAGGGACAGAAACGACCCAGCAGAAGGAGGCGTGAGGCGGCGGACTTCTCCACCAGACACAAGATGCATGCGTTCTGTCCGGGCAGGCAAACACTGTAAAGGTTTGTAACAGTTTCCCTTTACCCAGCTCCCTGTCATCGCACTAATGCATAAGAGGAAGGTCTGCTTTCGGAGCTGTTACTCAGCAATCATTGACAAGTGTACCAGGTGGCATTGGTATTTTATTTTAGAAATGAATGTGCCAATAAGATAATTGTTTATACAAATAACACCATGGGAGCTAGAGCAGCCTTCTAGAGGGTGAATTCTCTGAAACTGATTCTACTGTCCTGGTGGGGGAAGCCATGAAGCCATTCCGCAGTTACTTACCGCACGCATCCTTAAAATCAAAGAGACAGGATTTCCAAAGGGCTCCAGGAGCGCGAGCAGGCCGGCTTCTCTCTCACTCAGGCGGTCACAATGCAGAATCTGCAATAGGCGCAGAAGCCACGCGCTGGCCTAGCCTTTCCAGGAATCCTCTCCCATCACCGGAATCGCCTTCATTGCTCGGGTCTAAGTGCTCGGCCCGGTGCTCCTCGGCTCCTTGGCGTGTGGGTTGCGCAGACAGGTGCTGGCGCTTTAGGAAGGCGAGTGTGGCTGAGCTTTCACGTTCCCTAAACTCGTTCTCCTCAGAATACAGTTCTACCCAGGAAGGTGGGTGCCAAGTGGGCAGAGTGCTGCGTAATCGCCTGTGAATGATGGGCAAGGGCGGTGTTACTGGGGAACCTCGCAAAGGGCGGGACAGGGAGGGCTTCTCTTGCTGGGGTCGCCTGGAGGCCCAGTACACATCTACCCCATCAGGCCGCTGGAACTTCCGACTGGGAAACAGAATTTCTGCCGATTAGATGGGTTTATACAACATTCATTTAGGAACAGCATCAAATTAACGTATCTGGGTCCCAAACTGTGAGTTCAGAGGCGCTCACTATGCATAAATGCAGTGTCGCTGCGGAGTAATTTCCTTTCAGAGACTCCAGAGCTGAGTCTCAGACGCTAAACTCAACGGCCAAACAGATGTTACTTTGCTGACTACGATAATGAGATGAAACTGTTCAATTTAGCTTTAAAGTTAAAAAACAAAACACTTTAACTGAAAAATTTAGCTTAGTACAGTCATTTTGGATGGATAGAAATGACTTTTATGCGAAAACAGTCTATTTTTAAAAACAACAGAAAACATTTCTCTTTACAATTTTATTCGATGTGATTCTTCCATTTTATGACCATTCTTGGTACGTAATTGCCCTTGCTACCCACATAGCAATACAAAGTCTAGGTTTAGCTGAATAAGACGTAGGCTGGATGCAGTGATGAGAAGGATGGCGTGGCACTGACGGGAGGGTAGCTCCTGTGTCACGGTCAGGGTTGTCTTGTTGTGGCCCCGCCATGGTCACCAGGTGGCTGCAGGCTGCACTACACCTGCAGGGGTAGGCATTGTGTGTTTTTGCTCCACTCTCGCAGCTTGAGGGCACCTGTCCCCAGGGAGCAAGTGGGCAGAGCCCTGGGGCTGGTGATGGGCTGCAGGCTCCTGAGTCAGGCAGAGCCGGTGCTGACAGCCACCGCCTGCCCCTGGATGCCTTCCCCTGGGGCCGGTGCTGCCTCCAAAAGAGAAACCCAGACGTGAAATTGTGAGCAAAGTGATGCCCGGAGCTTTCTCTCCCCAAGGGGGTCCTAGTTGCATGCAGACTGTCCAGGTGAGCAGGCAAAGTAGCAGTGAAGCAATGCTTAAGATACTGGTGTTTAGTTTCCCAGCACCTCTTCTAACACCTATTCTAGTCTCTTTGTGCTTTAAGCATTGTAAGAGTCCAGCACACAATCTGCCTCTGCATCTCCTCTTGTACAGTTCATTGTAACCCAGATACAGACTTCCAAAGTCCTGTAACGGAGTTTTACTTCTATATTTTATCTATGCCTTTCTTTCTATCCATATGATACAAATTATGTACATGTACACACACAGGCACACACACAGGTATTTATAATAGATCCCCATTCTCTCTCTTTGCACCCCTACACACAAGGAGAATAAAATAAACCACTGTGCAAAATACTCAGCCTCCACTGGCTACCGTGATGAGCCACAAGGTTGCTCATGGGTAAACGCCTTCCTATGGCCCTTCATGGCCTCACATTGTTCTAAAATGTCCTTCATCATCATTTTTTAAAAAATACTTTTTTTTTAATTGATTTCAGGGAGAGGAAGGGAGAGGGAGAAACATCAATGATGAGAGAGAATCTTTAATTATCTGACCCCTGCACGCCCCACACTGGGGATTGAGCCCGCAACCCAGGCATGTGCCCTGACCGGGAATCAAACCATGACCTCCTGGTTCATAGGTCAGTGTTCAACCACTGAGTCACACTGGCCAGGCTGAACACTTTTATTTCTAAGTATTATACTTTGAAAACCTGCTGCTGGAAAAAAAAGGGTGTCACATTTATATAGGGAAATAATCTTGATGGTAAAAGATGGCACATGCTTACAACAAACAACATTTTCCCCATTGATGACACCTAGTGTGTAAGAGAGATGAGACTGGAATCACATCCTTAACGGGACAGAGAATAAATATGAAGAGGGAGAGGAGAGCACGGTCTCAAGGAGGAGGTTATAACCTGTGAGGAAAGCAAAGGAAGAAAATGGACTCAGGTAGAAAAGCATAAGGAATTAAGAAAATATATCTGTGGTAAATCTACCAAATTTATTTTGTCAATTATGTTTAAATATAAATGAAACAAACGAGAAGCTATTTAACCTTTTATCAAGTTTTGCTTTTCTAGCTCAGGCTGGCAGCTCAGTTGGTTAGAGCGTCGGTCCCATACGCCAAGGTTGTGGGTTTGATCCCTGGTCAGGGCACTATATGAAAATCAACCAATGTGTGCATACATGAGTGGAACAACAAATTAAGGTTTCTCTCTCTCCCAAGTCAACAAGTAAAAATTTAAAAAATAGTTTTGCTCTCCTATACAAAATAGCACTTATTCTATCTTTCAAAACTGATCATCCACTGGTTAATATGCAGATTTATTTCATTAAGAAGTTTCCATGTGGAATAATGCTGTGAATACATGTCAGGACCGCAGGAGGCTGCGCTGCGTCTGATGGGTGTCTAACGCAGGCTGTTACTGGGCAAGGTACTGATTATATTTTCATGTCATGGCAGTGACATCTGGCTGCAAGACTTTAACTGAGTCTGACTCTGTCATTCATCAGTTCCTTGGCTAAGAGCTGCGAGACGGAGAACAGCCTGGCCAACAGAAGAGACAGGGCATGGGATGCGAGGAGGAATACCAGCTGCTCGGCTGCGCCTGCCACTTGCTGGGTACATGGTGCCCACGCAGCAGCCAGGGGTCCACACAAGGGTACATCCTATGGAACCAAGTGCCTCTCATTTGAACATGGCCTTAGTGTGTCATAGGTCCAGGATTATATGTGAAATCCCACAGGTTTATTATTTAGAAGGTAGACAGAAAAAAAGGGTCATTTTAGCAGAAAAGATTTGGGCTTGTTTTCTAGAAAGACAGAACCAAAATATATATTTTGTTCCCACCATCATGACAAATGTCTATTTCTTTATGAAAATTGTAATTACAGTAAACATGTATGTATAACCTGCTATAATAATGTACTATTTGTGTAGGTCCTCTGCAAAGTGTAGTCCAATAAATATACTTTTGCAGCATCTTTGCCATAAAATATTTAAATATAATTATTAGGAACAAATTTATTTGTATAGCACATCACCAATGTGCATTTCATGTACAATAGACTTATATATTTATCAAAAGTTAAACTGGGTTATTTTATAAATGTTTTGCCACAAAAGAGATCAGTTTCCCCAAATCCAATGCAATCAATAGAGTTCAATACATAAAATTATTTTTGAAAATATGTCCTTATTGATTTTTAGAGAGAAAGGAAGGGAGAGGGAGAGAGAGAGAAACATTAATGTTGAGAATCATTGGTCTGCTACCTCCTGCACGCCCTCCACTGGGATCAGCTGAAACCTGGGAATGTGCCCTGACCGGGAATTGAAACAGCAACTTCTTGGTGCACGGGATGATAGCTAACCAACTGAGCCACACCACAGGGCCATAAAAGTATTTTTATGGTTAAGTTTTCCAGAACCTATTACTAGAGTTACGAAATCTGATGAGGTTTTACATTTCTATGTATGTCTATCTCCAAGAGAGGGTGGTCAAAATTGTGGACAGGCTTGTAAAGGTAGGTAATATTAGGAGTGTATTGTCTGTGTGTGTTTTGTCTCTGTGTGTGGTGTTTTTATAGTAGTATTCCTAGGTTTAAATCCAAGGCTAAAACATTTCAAAGTACTACACATAAAAGAAAAAAGATGTGGACTCACAGTGAGGAGAAATAACTTTATTGGGTCAGGGAAGAAAGATGTTTTCTTAAAAGAAGCAATCTTCAGGAACCAGCCATCCTAAGAATCCTGTGTCACAGCCTCTACATCTTCATAGTTCATTTTTCTCCTACCTCCAAGAGACAACGTCGCTCAAAAACAACACAACCAAACAGCACGAGGTGAAAAACTTAAAGGAAGAGCCAGGACTTGAAAAAGTTCAGATCTTTGTAAATTATTTCCATGGTTTTTAATCTATAAATTCATTTCAATTAGCATGCATAACTGTCATAGAAAAATATGTAGACAATTATTTCTACTTGCTGCCCAATTGTTTGCGAGCCATGATATGTTGTTGTGTGTATTACCCTCAGACCCCTGACCCATCTTCCATTAATATAAATGTGTAACTGCTATTTATTAGACAGTTTTCTGTAGCTAATATTTTCAATAGGTAGGCTTCTGGGGACCAAGCACGGCTCATATGATTGTGTAGTTGCAGATGGACGATTCTCTGGGGATGGGAGAAAGCAATTCTTTTTATGTTATGCTTGTTTGCCTATTTTATTATTATTTTATTTTATATTTAGAATGAACATATATCATCTGCCTTTTAAAATGAACTCAGAATAAAAAACAATAGGATGGGTCTTTAGAAATCATTTGGAAAAATAAAAATACTGTTATTTGAGACAATGTGGGGGGGGGGGATCTTGAGAATATGCTCAGTGAAATAAACGAGACAGAAAAAGTTAAGAACCATATGATTTCCCTCCTGTGTAGGATATACGACTGAAAGCAACACATGAACAAACAAGACAAACAAACAGAAACTCATAGACACAGACCACAGTGTGGTGGTTACCAGAGGGAAGGGGTGAGAGGTAGTAAAGAATGAAAAGGGGTCAACTATATGGTGATGGGGGAAGAATTGACTTTGGTTGATGGGCACACATCTGATGCAATGAACAGATCATGTATTATAGAATTGTGCACTTGAAACCTATTTACTCTTATTACCCAATGCCATCCTAATACAGTTCATGAAACTCTCATTGCACCTCTGTTTTATGATTTTTTACATCTGCATATCACTCTAGTTTTAGTGTTTCATTTGATCTCATACCAGTGTGAGAATGAGAACCAGTGTGCTGGGGAATCAAAATTCTGGAAATACTTCTGGGTTCTTTCCCTCCCAGGAAGATCTTGGTAAACTAGTTACGGTCCATAAGCTTAAGGTTTCAAACTTAGTGGCACAGAGATCCTGATGGCGGCTAATTCACAGTGTGGTGATGAAATAAGTGCATATATGTTAGAACGATTTTTAAACTGTTCACAAAAGTTAGCCAGCTCGTGGCTTCCTCGTGGTCTAAATTCACCTGGTTGAGCTGTGACCCCCCAGGGGACAGGACTCAGGTGCCCTGACTCCTGATTCGGTGTCCTTCCCGTAAGAAACACTGCCGCTCCCTCCCACCTTGAGTTAGGAAGTGGCATGAGCCACCACTCAAATATGACGCTGAATAGACATCAATGGACCCTTGAGATGAAATTTGCAAGGTGTACAGAGGATACTTATGGTAAAGGTGGCAGTTTTGATAAACCCATCTATAGAGTTTGGGACATGTTAACACTAATTAATGGACCTCAAACAAAATGTATACAACAATCATTTTTTTTTTAACAAGGCTCTTGTAAGAGACACTTGATGTTATCAATTTGGGGCACAACTGTGTGTGTGTGTGTGTGTGTGTGTGTGTGTGTGTGTGCACGCAGGGGTATTAATCAAAGGTTACCTAGGTTAGAGAAATATTGTTTAAGACTTATAGGGCACCCTGGCCAGTGTGGCTCAGTTGGTTGGGCAGTTCTATTTCCAGTCAGGGCATATGCTTGGGTTTCAGCTCCATCCCTGTTAGGGGGGTATGCAGGAGGCAACTAATTGATGTTTTGCTCTGACATCAATGTTTCTCTTTCCCTCCCTCTCCCTTCCTCTCTCTCTAAAAACCAATAAAACTCATTAAAAACAAATAACAACAACAAAAAAGTTATAGGGCAAATATCTTAAATTTTCTGAGAACTTAGTTTTTTGCAGAACTAATTCCAGGTGACCCTTGAACCACACGGGCCCACTTCTATGGGGAGTCTTTTCAATAAATACTGTGAATGGATTTTCTCTTCCTGATGATTTTCTTAATGGCGTTTTCTTTTCTCCAGCTTACTCTATGATTGTAAGAATGCAGCATACAATGCCTAAAACATGAAAAGTGGATACTCATTGAATACTCAGGTTCTCAGTTAGGCTTCCAGTGAGCAGTAGGCTACTTGTAGTCAAGTTTTGAGGAAGTCAACAGTTATTCATGGATTTTCAACTGAGTGGGGGGTCAGCACCCCTCACCCCCATGATGCTCCAGGGTCAACTGTACCTATGGGCTAGTTTAGATTTTTCTTACCAATTTGTAGTATAATGAGTGTAATATTTTGATAAAACCATTTTGATAAACATTTTCTCTATGTTTGCTTCTTAGGTTTGAAAAACCATATGGCGTTCTTTACCGATAATGCATTTCTGAGAGCTGTCGTTGCGCAGGGTTAATTCTTCTCCTCTAGGAGGTCAGCTGACTGGTTTCTAGGAGCCTTTGCAATGCTTCTCACCTGGGGACTCAGCTGATGCCGTTAATTGACCAGACCCCCCTCTTTCTTTATTTCAAGTCAGACAGCCTGGCGACAATGGACATACTCTGTGCCCTGTTTCCAACGTTGGGTAAAGTGCTCCTCTCTGAGCCCTGAGTGTGTGGTGAGGTCCCCAAACATTTCCCTGTGTCACTCAGATGCCCACCCACACTGTGTGGGCTCCCTGCTTTCCTGAGGGTGAGCCTTGGGGTCCGGCCTGGGTCACGTATCACGCTGAGGCTGCAGTTCAGTTTGTCATCACTCCTGACTTTGTGTGTGCTATGCTGGGCCAGGAAGGCATGTCTCTGGCTATGGGTTCGTTGCCTGGGCCTCCCCTGGTGCGGTGACTGCGTGTGGTCCCTCCCACCTACCTCTGGGATTCGCCTCTGGTTTGTCTCCATCCATCAGGCACTCCTGTAACTTATGGTCTCCAGATGGCATTTATTTTCCCCATTATATTTATTTATTTTTTAAGTATATTTTTATTGACTTCAGAGAGGAAGGGAGAGGGAGAGAGATAGAAACATCAATGATGAGAGAGAATCATTAATCGGCTGCCTCCTGCATTCCCCCCACTGGGGACTGAGCTTGCAACCTGGGCATGTGCCCTGACCAGGAATCGAACCCTGACCTCCTGACCTCCTGGTTCATAGGTTGATGCTCAATCACTGAGCCATGCCTCCAGGCATCATTACATTTATTTTTAACTTCTCTTTACTCTAAGGGATTTGAGGTAGTTTTGAATACAGGTAGATCCAATCTTTATTTTGCCTCATTCTTTATTTACTCTGTTGTGTAGTATTTATTTAAACTTCTTGGAATTATTTTAATTAAATATTAATATAAGCCTGGTGCTATCGAATCATGCTATTTAATGATGTCTTGTGAAGTGAATTATGGCTAATATACCTTGATCCCATGTCCACTCTCTTCACAACTTAGGAGAGCTGTGGGGAGGCCCCCGCATGCACACGGTGCAAAGTGGAATCTCATCTGAAACCATTTATAATATAAAAAAAGCCTAGCAACTGGAACGGCGGAACAACCAGAACAAACAGTGGCTATGACGTGCACTGCGGCAGCCAAGCAGCATGATCCAGGCCCTGATCAGCCTGGTCGGTCCAAGCCCCAATTGGCCCCCAACACCCCAATCCAGGGAGGGGCCAACTGCCTGACCCGCCTGCCTAGCCTAACGGGCCTCCATTGGGGCAGGCCAGCCATACCCCACTTGTGCATGAATTCATGCACTGGGCCTCTAGTTTATTTATAAAAAGCATCCTATGAAGCAATGCAATTTCAGGAGACAATGAAAGATTCTATTATGGGTTGGAAGACTTATCTAGAAGGGCCTGGCCTTTGCTGGTACTTTGCTTTCTTCCCATCTCTCAGCACTGATGTCACACCTTTCTCTGTCTCAGCATCTGAAACCCAAGGGTGGCTTCCAGCTACCCTACCCTGACCTTGGCACTGTGAAAACTGCTCTTTGCCATGCAATTTCTGGTCTTTATGTGTGTTGGTGACTAGGGCATATTGCATTTTTTCATACTTAGGCCTTAAGAAAGGCTAAGAAACTAAAATACAACAAATTTCATGAGAAGAGCTTCCTAAACAGGTCTCCACTGTCCTCAGGACCCCCCCCCTCTGTGCCCCCCCCATGGTTGCTAGGCTGTTCACCTGCTCCACCCAGTGCCCTGCATAGGCCCTGAAATCCATGTGAATGAGAGCAGGGCTGGTGCTTCCCATTGGTCACCATGTTCTGACGGGCCCACAGACCCCCTTCTCAGTGTGCTCTCCACCTATAACCCATGCTGAGATTCTGAAGGCCAAGCAGGTAAACTCTGAAAATAAGTAAATCCTACACACAGACAGTGGGTTGTTAGTCAATGGTGTGTCTGTAAAATTTCTCTAATTTCTCCTTGTATTTCCATAAAGAAAAAAAAAGTCACAGTTCAATTTGAGGTCTTGTGACATTAAACCTAAAGATGGAAAACTTGACAATATTCTTGTTACTCTCATAAATAATTATTAACTTCTGCCATATTTCCTTGGCCATTCTATCTTAATAAGTCTAATAAAAATTTTCAGAAAACTGTATGCATTCTATAACATACATATTATGTATTTAATATAGAAACATAATATACTTATAATATAGTTATATATAGGGCATACCAGAAATGCATGCACACACTTTGAATAATTATAAATACAGTGTTCATTAAAATACATTTCAGTTTTGAAATTGAGCTATTAGCTATTAAAGTGTATGTACATTTTTTGGGACACCTTGTATAAATATAGAATTGTTTATATACTCATATATAATGTACATGCTTAAATATGTATATTAAGTAACATGTAATGTATATGTAAGTACATATTTAAAGTGGAATTACACCATGACATTGCAATGTCTGTTTTAGATTGAACTGAAACTTCCTTGTGCTCCACTGTCAACTCTTTTTTTAAAAAAATATTTTTGTTGATTTCAGAGAGGAAAGGAGAGACAGAAACATCCATGATGAGATAGAACCATTGATCAGCTGCCTCCTGCATGTCCCCTACTGGGGATTGAGCCTGCAACCCTGGCATGTGGTCCTGACCAGAATCGAACCCGGGTCCCTTTAATCCGCAGGCCAACACTCTACCCACTGAGCCAAACCAGCGAGGACCATTGTCAACTCTTAGTCAAGCTGCAGACCAGTATGATTTAAACAATGATGAGGAGCTGTCAAGTGCATGATTCTCTGTTTTGTTGCCGACCAGGTTGGCTCCGTGGACTTTGTTTCCTGGCATCTTCCACGACATGCAAGCCCTTTGCAGCAAAGAATGGTGCGTTGCTCATCCATACATCCCTAGCACGTGTAACCATGCCTGACACATACTGAACACTCAGTCAATGTTTATCAGATGCAAGTTTAACCCCTGGAAAGCCTCTGCAAATACTGCAATGGATTGAGCACGCAGAGAGGCCTGAGGACAGCTTGGGAGGGTGACACAGCATGCCCAGAGGACAAAGACATGGTAGCCATGGGAACTGCTTCCCAGCATCCCCTCCAACATCCTGTCCTGTCCCAGGACAGAGAAATGGATGGGGCAGACATTTCTCAAGAGGACTAAGGTGCCCAGGGTACATGATGTCATGATTCCTTCGGCAGGACCACCAGCCACATGGGTTCCATTGTGTCTGACTAGTGGACACATGGAGGAGAGGCCATTGCATGGGCTGGATGCCACACAGAGCAGTTCACCCTGCCTGATCTCCGTGTACCTGACTTACCATCATGTCCCCTCCCCACCCTCTGTCATTTCAGCCTGTCCATTGGGAGCAAGACTGCTATGGACTTATCGATCCCGCACCTCCTAAGCCATCCACTCAGTACACATCTACTGGGCACATCATTACCCTAGGCACCCACGAGTGGAGGTTTAGAGAGAGCAAGGCAGAAAGGATCAGCAAGTCCCTTCCTTTCTGTAGCTTCAGATGTGCTAGTGGGATAAAAATTAATTTACAAGGTCTATTTAAAAACAATGACTATGTTAAGTTTTAGGCAAAAGAAAAGAGGAAAGGTTGAAGGAACACATGGACAAGGAGGTGTCTTTAATTTGGGGGCTGATTCTTATTGATTTATTCCTTCAAGACCCATTTGGAGGAAAAGGGTCTAATTATTATTGTTTTGATTTAGTAAATTTAGCAAGATACACGGAAGGATATTTCTATCTCCAGATGATGCCAATACACAAAACATCATTCTCTCTCTCTCTCTCTCTCTGTTTTTATAAAAGAGCTATTTCATAAATTCAACATTTTACAGGCTGAAAGAGATAAAACATTTCTAAAAGTAAGCTACTGAAATTCTGCTGAGTAACAGTGCATCAAGCATTAGGTTTCTGCACATAATGGAAATGGAAGAGGTGGCGGTCAATGAGTCACAAAATCAAACATAATTATATTTTGCCAGGAACTGGTTATTCAATGCCCATTGCACAAATTCTCTTTTTCTCATTGTCTTACATTCTCAGTGAAAAAGAGAGACAAAGCTGAGTAAGCAATAAGCTAATGAAATAATCATGAATGTTTTAAATCCTGCATGCTCCCATATTTCTCACACTGACTCAGAATGTCACTCTGTGTGTCATCTACTGCCTTTCTTCACAGTCTTAATCATTTTTTAATTTTTATTTCATTTACTTATTTTTATACTTTTTGTTTTTTAATGTAGTTTTATTTATTTCAGAGAGAAAGGGAGAGGGAGAAATAGAAACAACAATGATGAAAGAGAATCTCTGATTGGCTGCCTCCTGCACACACCACAATGGGGATCAAGCCCACAACCCAGGCATGTGCCCTGGCAGGGAATTGAACTGTGACCTCCTGGTTCATAGGTTGACATTCAACTGCTAAGCCATGCAGCCGGGCCATGTTTTAATTTTTAGAGAAACTGTTGAGTTATTCAATTTTTCAAGTCTCAGCTGGACGTCTCAGATTTTCTTGTGGCTTTCTGGTTGCCAAAGTGGAGGAGTCTTGGTGAGTAGCTGTGGAATTCCAGGGACATCAGAACTTGGGGGGAGCTCACACCAAAGCGATGTCTGTACATGGAGAGGAAAGTGTTGGGTGCTTTGATTGTTCCTTGAACAACAGATCCCTATATTTGCCTGGGTAGGAATACAAAACCAAATAACAGATTTTTTGTTTTATTATTTCCTATCATTAACATTTCATAATAGTAAAGTCTTCCCCCAAAGTAAAATGAAAGCAAATGAAATAAAATAAAAACACTCAAACTGTCTGTTAAGATTTCAATGATACTAGCAAGTGTTCCAACATGAATTGTGAAATATTCTAATAATGTGTATTATCTAAATTCTAAGCAAAGTCTGTACTGGGCCATAAAGCAAACTCAAACAAGGCTTGGCACTGTATTCCCAGGTCAGAGAAGGTTGTATTTTTCTCCCGGGGCAAGGCTGTGTGGCCTCACATGGACATTAAATTCAGGGTCAGTCTCCTACTCATCCAATAAGTTTGAACCTGGTTAATGTAATATGAATTCCATTATAATAGTACATTTCTTTAAAACATATTTGTATTGATTTCAGAGAGGAAGGGAGAGGGAGAGAGAGAGAAACATCAATGATGAGAGAGAATCATGGGTCAGCTGCATGGATTCCCACTGCACTGATCGACTTAGAGAAGTTCTCTTATGCAAATGCAAGTGTTCACAGCCCTCTTCTGGCCTGGCTCAGAGACACCATGCTGTGCATTCAGTTGGTGCCAGCTGTATGCACTGCTCTCGTCCCATCCTGGCCTAGGATTGCACCACTTATACGTTGCATGTTTCACTAGAGGGATAGAAAGGATTTTGTTTACTAATTTGTAAGTGCTTGGAAACTTACTGTGAGCCCGGCTGGCATGGCTCAGTGGTTGAGTGTCAACCTACGAACCAGGAGGTCATGGTTTGATTCCCATTCAGGGCACATGCCTGGGTTGTGGGCTCTATCCCTTGGCCTGTGGGGATTGGGCCAAAACTGACAGTCTGACATCCCCTGAGGGGGTCCTGGATTGCCAGAGGGCACAGGCCAGGCCGAGGAACCCCACCGGTGCACGAATCTACTAGTCCTTTAGTAATATTATATTTCTTTATTATGTGTTGATATTTTATACATTCAATGCCTGAAAATTATTATATACATGTTTCTTAAAATGCAATATTACAATCAATAGGATCTAAAGATATTTTTGGTTTACTTTTTTCTATTTACTCTTGTTTAAATCAACCTTTTCATGTCATCTCATGTAAATTGCAACAATTTTTCTCACGCACCTTTGTACATTGGTTTCTACAGTGTTGGATAATCTTAAAATATTTATGATTTTATTCCTGGAATGACTTTAAAATTTTCCAAAGTATTGTGTAACATAATTGGGAAAAAAAAACCCAGTTTCAGTGGGATGAAGTTTCTGTACTAATCTAGAAGGTCAGACGTAAGGTTCTGAGTAGAAGTTGGTAATTCTGGTTCTATGATCATTTTATGTATAAAGTTTATGCTCAATAAATCAGAACCACTTACTGCCATACTCCACCTGATTCCTGGTCACCCTGCTTTCGGACTTTCTAGAACAGTATCTCACATTCACGATAACAAATATCTACGGTAGATTATGAGATTAACGATGCACTACACCACTAAGTAGGCCCTCAGATATTTCTGCTGCTCAGACACCACTGGAGAAAGACACCTTAGAGTTCCTCTAGGCCCTAGAGTCTAGGGAATGAACCTTCAGGCATCCACACAGCCAACCATTTCAGAGGAAACCTCATCTTGCACTGGGCATCTATCATACAGACCACATAAAGCCACCGGACTATTCTGACTTATGTGAGCCCTGGTTGCCATCATTTGGGAGTTGATTATTTCCAGTCTCATTCTTTACCTTTATGTTGACAGTTGGTCCTGCCCATCAGGGTTCCCCATGGGACTTTCCTTTATCCTCAGGTTTGGATACGGAAGAATTAGGAACTCTTTAACGGACTCACAGGACCACCTCAGTGCAAGGTTGTAGCATGAATGTGGGTGAGCTTTCTTTAATGTCCCCGCACAGAAACATATCATTTCTATCACTCAATCACATAGCCTTGCAAACCTCACTTCACCTTCTTTCCCTCTGGCTTGTCTCCAGGTGTCACCATATGGACCCCTTCCCTTGATCACACAAAACTTAGAACCACTTCTCTCATACGCCATGGGCCCTGATCTCCTCTCTCACCTACAGAGGAAACCAAAGGCCCACTTGCACGCTCCATGGTCCTTCCGTTTCAGGCTGTTGGACTATTGACACTTTTGCCATTTATTCGCATTAACAGAATTATAAGACCTTGACAGGTGGTACAAGCAAATAAGCCCTTAAATAATTTGAACATCAACATAGTTGTACAAGGCTATAAATGATGCAAAAAGAAAATAACATGTAATATTCATGTAGATGAAATGTATGTTGTGCTATATGGAGCTCTTCAAGATGCTAAAAGGGCTTTTGTATCCTGAGTATATAACTTAGATGAATTATAAACATATATTTTTAAAAAGGTAAAAATTGAGCTTATGGATTTTTGTTCCCATTGACAGTTAAAGGACTAGGTTTTCTTTTTTGGCCCATGACTTGGCTGCTACACTTGCAGATCAATCAGAGCAGCTGTGAATCAATTACCTTCTTTGAATATGGCCAAACCCCTGCATGGGAGGTGGAAACTGACTAATGCAAGTTCTGCCTAAATTATCTTCACAGACAGGCACTATTTTTAGGTGAATAATTATATCAAGAGCAGTCCAGCTGGGCCTGAATGGCTCAGTGGTTGAGTGTCAACCTATGAACCAGGAGGTCATGGTTCGATTCCCGGTCAGGACCCATGCCCAGGTTGCGGGCTCCATCCCCAGTAGGGGGCGTGCAGGAGGCAACTGATCGATGATTCCCTCTCATCATTGATGTTTTTATCTCTCACCCTTTCCCTTCCTCTCTGAAATCAATAAAATATATATATTTTAAAAGAGCAGTCCAAGCTCGGAGGACAGTTTACCATTTGAACAAAACGTCATCTATGTAAGCTTGCTGCTGCTGCTTTTTGTGTAACAATGGATTGATCATCACATTAGTGCTGCTTTTGCATTATATCTGTGTCTGTGATGGCAAACACTTCAGGCAGAGAGGAAAGGGGGAAACTGAGTGTTTATGCTTTGCTTCCTCTTCCTGCATCATCCTTAACCTGCTGCTGGATCTAACATAATCCCATCTACAGGCAGCAGGGAGGAAGTCTGCATCGACACAGCACAGAGAAATGCAAGATGCCGAGTGAGAAACACATTCTCTATGGCACTTAATTGTAATAAATAGAAGGACGTGCATGCGTTTTCTTACGGTCCTGGGTAAATATAGACTACATTTTGCAGGAAGATTGACCACATTTGAATAAGCATTCAATGAAATATAATAATCTGATTAAATTTAGTGAGAATTGATCAAACTATTGTTATGAAAAAATAGTGTAGACTATTTTCACAACTCATTGAGTATAGTCATTATACACACACACACACACACACACACACACACACACACATATAGTATGTTTTGACACACTTCCTGACATGGTTAAAGTTAGCACATTGACATCTGACAGCTCTATTGTGAGTATATGACACTTAAATTTCAGGGCATGGTACTAGGCATTTTGTGAAACACATATGCCGACTTTTTGGAAGCTAAGAATAATAAAAGGAGAACTTTCAAATATGCTATAATTTTAGAGATAATTACTGCTTTATGCTGATAACACTCCAGAAATATATACTATTCAAGGAAATTCTTTTACTTAAAATGTGTTCTTTGTCTCCATAAACATCTTTTTGAGCATCGTATTGGGATGACATCCAGGGACTGAAGGAATGAAAAAAGAGAAATGGAACCCTTAACTCTTGGGAAGAATAGGTGAGTAGGCCTAGGTTAGCAAAGAATTTTGCTCCCCCATGATGCCAAGGTCCTGCCAGCCTTTTCCCAGGTGGCTAAAGTAGTAACTGATAAGTTACAAAGAAGCGGACACACACAGTGATTCATAGAAGCTAGACAGGAGGTGGCTACAGCCAGGCACACCAGGCAACAGTGACGAACCAGGAAGCAGCATTGGGCTTCCCCAACCCAGGGAAGACTCACTACATAAAGTTCACAGCACAGAGGGAAGCATGATGTTAGGGTATCTGTGCACGAGTGACCAAGTCATCACTTACACCTAGCAGGCTGCAAGGGGATGCAGGAGTCCTGTCAAACACAGAGGCAGCAGGCAGTGTAAGGCGCTATTCTTGGTTCAGCCCGGGCCTGGGGGGCAAGCAGCATGGCTGCTATGGCTGGAAGCACTGCTTCCAGAGGCCGCTGGGCAGCGGGCATGCTTTTGCACTTGGGCTGTGCAGACACAAGGGCCTAAATTCTAACTCTGCTGTTTCTTACCCAGATCTATTTTTGGGGCCACTTAAATCTTCGAGACTTACGTTGTTCCTGCTTAAGATGGGAAAGAAACGAAAAGAATCAGTCTATGACTTTCCTGTAAAAATCCATGTGAGAATCCAGGGAAAGGGTTTTGCGTGGTTTTGGCAGGAACAAACTTTCCAGGAAGTATCAGAGCCTTCATTCAAAAAGGAATATTGTCTTTTGATTTAGTTCTTCTTAAAGGGCATTTTAAACATATTCAAGAGGAGGAACGTTATCTTTATGACGCAAACATACAGAAGCAGTTAGGAAAGAGTTTTAAAATTTGATTTTACAAAAGCAGGTCCAGAGGCCACCAAAATAGCAACTATGGAGACCAAGGTCAGACTTTGAGAAAAGTGTGCAATGCACCAATTCGCCTGGGCATGGCCCTTTCAGAGGCTCATTTAAATAAGTTTTTCTACTGAAGATTAGAGGTGCTTAAACCTTCAACAACCATGTCTTCTGGTTCTTAGTATTACCCAGGGTCTCAAATAGCCCAGTTTTTGAAAAATAAATGGCAAGTAAAGTTAGCTGAGGTTTAACTGGGAACATATAGTAAAAATGATTTCTCTTCGGTTCCCCACATTCTGCTGAATTGGAGGCATTGCCCTCGGGGGGTGGGGTGCAGGGGAGACCCAGCACCTCTGGTCTTGCCGAGAAAGAATCAAAACCTGCACGTGGAAGAGCGGAACTGGGGCCAGAAGAGGGAGAAATGTGTGAAACTGTCACGCGTCTGGGCACCAGTCCATTTGTCTGTTTCACCAGCTCCATTCTGAGTCACTATTTAGAGTGGCTTATTTCTTGTGGTTTTTTTTTTTTTTTTTTTTTTTTTTTACCATTAATCAATATTAACTCAAGTCAATTTCAAACAACAGGTTTCGGCCAGGGGCAGATTTCTGTAATTAATTTCTTTGGAGGTTTGCCTGCAAGCACCTTGCTCTGGCGTTTAGCTGACTGCCACCATGGTGTGCCCATTTACCATCCCACGCACTGTATGGGCTCCCTTCTCCCCACATCCTCTCCAAGGACACTCATTTATTGTCTTGTTGATAACAGCCATCTGACAGGTGTGAGATAGTGTGCTGCTGTGGTTTGATTGGCATTTCCCTGATGACTAGTGATGCCGAGTATCTTCTCTGTGCCTGCAGGCCATCTGTGTGTCTTTTTTTAAAAAGTGTTTGGCCCGGCTGGCGAGGCTCAGTGGTTGGGCATTGATCTATGAACCAGGAGGTCATGGTTAGATTCCCAGACAGGGCACATGCCCAGGTTTCAAGCTGGATCGCCAGTGTGGGGCGTGCAGGAGGCAGCCAGTCAATGATTCTCATCATTGATGTTTCTTTCTCTCCCATCATCTCTGAAATCATCAAAAAATTAATTAATTAATAAGAAAAAAAGTTTTTCCTGCCCATTTCTAAATCATATTGCCTGTTTTTTTGTTGTTAACTTGCGCGTGTTTACTTATTTTGGCTCGTAGGTTCTCATTGGATGTATGTTTTGCAAATACCTTTCCCGCTCGGTAGGCTGCCCTTTCGTTTTGTTGGTGGGTTCCTTGGAAATCTGGCTGTTTGTAACAACGAGGATGGGACTTGAGGATAGCATGCTGAGTGAAGTAAGTCAGGTGCAAAGACAGATACCACAGGATTTCACTCACAGGTAAAAGATAAAAAACGAAAAACAAAAAAACCAAACCAAACTAATAGCTGCAGACAACGGATTGGTGATGTGCTGTTGTGTATACAGATGTTGAATTATAATTTGTAACTTTTATAATGTTATATACCAATCTTCCTTCCATGCATTTTAAAAAGTATTCAATTAAAATAATATCAGTGCATATTATTATTTTTAAAATATATTTTTATTGCTTTCAGAGAGGAAGGGGAGGGAGAAATAGAAGCATCAATGATGAGAGAGGATCATTAATTGGCTGCTTCCTGCAAATCTACTTGTGATCGAGACTGCAACCTGGGCATGTATCCTGACCAGAACAGAACTCGTGACCTCTGGTTCATAGGTCAATGCTCAACCACTGAGCCACACTGGCTGTGCTCAGTGCATTATTATTTATATTTAACTTTCTATTTATATGGAGAATAACTGCAAATCATGTAACTGTCCATAAAGTATTACCAACATACATATGACTGGTTATTCATATTACTTAGGAGTTACATGCATAAAAATGCAATAAATTTGTTGATATTTATGATACTATTAAGTTACTTTATTTCATAAATTTTTTTAAGAGTATGGAGAGTTGAACAAAAATTATAATCATCATATTTTTAAAATAAAACTATTATTTATAAGTAACTTATTTTCAACCACCTTAGCTAACTTAAAATTCATGATATAATAAATCCACAAAAAAGGCATGCACTGAGCATTATTTCAAACAGCTTAGAATTCAGTGGATTCTGTGTCCTTTAACTACAAATTGCCAAATTGGTCCCATACCAAATAGCAATTTCTTTCGTATTGAATTATCCAGATTAATCTGTCTATGTGTTTCTCTAAATATATCATCATTAGCATTAATTAAATGGTCAGTATCCTTAATAATTTAACAGTTTTTGTTTAGACTAAGAGAAATCTTGAAGGTAGATTTCTTATGCAAACCATATACATTTTAAAACATTTATTGGGGTGACAATGATTAATAATATTATATAGGTTACAAGTGTACAAGATATAATATTGCATTCTGTGTTTACCACCCAAAGTCAAATCTTCTTCCATCACCATGTATTCGACCCCTGTTACCCTTTACTACCCCTCACCCCTCTTCTGGCAACCACCACACTGTGGTCTGTGTCTATGAGGTTTAGTTTGCTTGTCTTGTTGGTTCATTTGTTGTTTTCAGTTTTATATCCCACATATGAGTGACATCACATGGTCCTTGACTTTTCCTGCCTGACTTGCTTCGCTTAGCATATTCTCAAGATCCATTCACATTGTTGCAAATGGCAATAATTGTATATATGTACCAACCTTCCTTATACAGGCATCTACTAGGGGACATTTTAAGGCCAGCTCTCTTGTAAAAGGAGAACTATATTCAGCCCAGACTCTTGCCACCAAAGCAAACAAGCAAGCAAACAAACAAATGAACAAACAAAACCACACGGAATATCATGCAAGCATATTTATCCACAGGCAGAATTTAAAGGCGTTGTGGCCAGAGGCTGAGCGCCCCTCTAAGGCATATGCAGAACAAACTGTCTGTTACATTCCTGATGCAGCCATTTATCTCAAATCACTATTGCTCTTGGAGACTGAGTGTATGGGCTCCTGAAAACATATCAGGATTGGGGAGCAAGATGCTTTTAAGCGATTCTTATAAAGAAAATGCATGCACATTTGAATATGTTTAAATTTAACTTCCCAGACATCCATAGGATTTATAAAAAATGAAACATTGTTTTCAAGCTCTGCTTAATCTATTTTTATGTACATTTGATCTTAGGGAGGTTTCTTTTAATAACTGTCAGCAGACCTAAAATACGTTTTTTAAAAAACCTTCCTTTTAATAATTTTGGTGAGTTGTTGAAAGAATTTAAAAGTCACTTGAAGGTCTGCACTGCATTTTCACATTTCTCAAGCACATATTTAATATTTTGAGGGCAAATCATATCCTAATGTAACACCAATGGAGTTAAATATAGTCAACTGTTTCTAATACCAATAAAAATAAGAAATGATGTTAAAAATATTTACCCTTATATTTATCATTTCCCAATACTTCCATTTATATATATATATATACTAGTGACCCTGTGCACAGATTCCTGCACATAGAAAGAAAATTAATTCGAAGAAATATTTTAATACCTCTATTCACACTTTCTCTATAATGGAAGTGCAGAGATGAAAGAAATTTAGTAAAATTTATATGAAAATAATACATAAATTGATTAATAAAAAATAACAATATGATATAACAACAAAGACATAATATAAAAACAACAAAAACATGCTATGAAAACTACAAAAACATGATGTAAAAACAACAATGATGCAAACAATAACTGATAAATTGATTAAACTTATTCTAATATCTCCCTGTATACCACATTAAGAGTAAAAACACTTTCAGAGTGCTTGACTAATTTCCCTTGTGATGAGGTATTTACAACTTTAACTTTAATGTCACATGCTCTTTGGACTCGAGAGAAAGCAATATATAACTGACCTTGTCCGAAAATGGGTTCAGGTAGGAATATTCCTACTCTGTCTAGAGTTTGTCCTTGTGATTTATTAATAGTCATTGTGAATGCTGGCATCACGGGAAACTGTCTTCGAATTAATTTAAGTGGGAGGCCAGTGTCAGACTGGGACAAATCAATTCTTGGAATCAGAGCAACCATGATCGACAACGACACATCGAAACACATACGTGTGATTGGTGGCAGTGAGAGCTTTATATGTATTGCATATGTGTGAGTCAATGTTTAATTTTAAATTGCCAGTGCATGTCATATGTACCAGCCTGACCAGTTGGTCAGTCGGACAGCAGGACGGATGTACGGTTGGTCACTTAACCATATATATATATATGAGGCCTGGTGCATGAAAATCGTGCACTGGGGGGGGGGGTGTCCCTCAGCCCACTCTGCACCCTTTCCAATCTGGGACCCCTCAGGGGATGTCCGACTACAGTCAGACATCCTCTCACAATCCGGGACTGTTGGCTCCCAACCGCTCGCCTGCCTGCCTGCCTGATTGCCCCTAACTGCTTCTGCCTGCTAGCCTGATCACCCACTAACCACTCCCATGACAGCCTGATCGATGCCTAACTGCTCCCCAGCCAGGCCAATTGCCCCCAAATGCCCTCCCCTGCAAGCCTGGTCCCCCATAACTGCCCTCGATCCCCTGCAGGCCCGGTTACCCCCAACTGCCCTCCCATGCTGGCACGGTCCCCCCAACTGCCCTCCTCTGCTGGCTTGGTCACTCCTAACTGCCCTCCCCTGCTGGCCTGATCACCCACAACTGCCCTCCCCTGCCAGCCATCTTGTGATGGCCATCTTGTGACCACATGGGGGTGGCCACCTTGTGTGAGGGCATGACGGTCAATTTGCATACTACCTCTTTATTATATAGGACTAGAGGCCCAGTGCATGAAATTTGTGCATGCAGAAGGGGGCCCTCTGCCCGGCCTGCACCCTCTCCAATCCGGGACCCCTCAGGGGAGATCCTATGGGATCGGGCCTAAACTGGCAGTCAGACTTCCCTCTCAGAATCTGGGACCACTAGCTCCTAATCGCTCACCTGCCTGCCTGATCACCCCTAATCACCTCTTCCTGCCTGCCTGATGCCCCTAAATGCTCTCATGCTGGCCTGATCACCCCTAACTGCTCTCCCCTGCTGGCCTGATCACCCCTACCTGCCTCTGCCTCAGCCCCTGCCACCATGGCTTTGTCCGAAAGGACATCCAGTCTGTCTGGTCTCATTAGAATATTACCCTTTTTATTAGTATAAATAGACTAGAAGCCTGATGCACGAATATGTGCATGGGTTGGGTCCCTCAGCCTGGCCAGCAATTGGGCCTCTTGGGGCCATGGGAGGTTGGCCAGTGGGGGTAGGGGGTCACAGAAGTTTGGCTGGCTGTGGTGAGGGACCACAGGAGGATGACTAGCCGCCTCCCCCCCCTTTGGAGCTGATCGGGGTGGGGGGTGGCCTGCTGTGGGAGGTTGGCCAGCTGAGGAAGGTTGGCTGTGGGAGTGCACTGACCACCAGAGGGCAGCTCCTGCATTGAGCATCTGCCCCCTGGTGGTCAGTGCATGTCATAGCAACTGGTCGACCAGTCGTTTGGTAGCTTAGTCTTTTATATATACAGATTATATATATGAACATCTATATATATAAAAGCCTAAGGGACCAACCGACTGGTCGCTATGATGCACAGTGACCACCAGGGGGCAGATGCTCAATGCAGCAGTTGCCCCCTGGTGGTCAGTATGCTCCCACAGCCAACCTCCTGTGGCCCTGATCAGCCCGATCGCTGGCCAGGCTGAGGGACCCCACCCATGCACGAATTTGTGCACTGGGCCTCTAGTATTAAGATGAAACTCTGGATGGAGAAGCTGACTCCCCAGGCACAACCCCGTCTCACGCTCCACAGTCAAACCCCGGCCTGGAGTGGCTGCACGTGGAGTTGTTGGGACATCTGAATGCAAACTACCAGCCGTGAACCAGGAGGCTTCATGGGCTATGAAATAAACGGGAGGCGATGCTTTGCTGGCAAGGCCATTGGAGCCCCTCAGTCGGTGACTATTCACGGCCACGTCAACATATGTCTTCGCTCGCCCCGGGAGCGGCCTCCTGACGCTGTTGTGCTCAATACTCCTTCATCGCTGACGCGAATGGAGGCACCTGGTGTCAGGACATCGTAAACCGCGCGGGTGGAGAGGCCCCGTGGGAAATTACACAGTACCGGTGCCGCCATCACTGATTTCCTCCTTAGGAATCATGATCCCGCCACAGTTTCCGAGCCATCGCAAGTAGTGCTCAGCATCACCATTTCCACGTTAGCATCTCGGTAAATCACAGAATTATGACTGGTAATAATAAACACATACTTCATATAAAGGCAGTCCTTTGAGAAAATGTTTTCACTTCTAAATTAACAGTAGTATGAAGTAAATATTGAACCTGTACCTATTGCTTATCAACACTAAGATGTTTGTTTATTAACAAAACCATTTTCTCTGAGAAACACGATGGTAGTGCCCAGAGCATTGTAAGTAAGAAAGCTTATCCAGGAAAACAGTCACAGGTGAGTTCTGAGACACAAACACCAGCGAACAATCTCCACATATTCAATCACACTCACACACACACACACTCACCACACACTCACACACACACATACACACTATTCCCAGAAATCCCTCAGGATACCAACTACCACAGTTTTTCTAATTTTCTGTTATTTGCAGTGCACTTAATAGAGACTCGCACATATGAGAAACTTTCAATAATTACTGTGTAAACGTTAAATATTAAAATATCTCAAAAATGTTACCAATACAACATTTGTATTAGCAAGTGTATCTGCTCCCTCTGGGCCTAGAATCACTCAGTAAAATGTTTTCATTCATACATACACACATACACATGTATACATGTCTGCCTACCTACATATGTAAGCACATATGTACACACATACCTACATCCATTTACCTACATACATGCCTATCTACCTAGCTATAGCTACCTGCATATGTACATACATACATAAGGCAGGGACAGAGCAATACAGTACAGAGGACAGAATTTTTTAATTAATGAATTTTATAATATTTTTACCCTATATTAGAGTTTTAACATTTTCTAATTTTATTTTTACCATTTTGTCTAATATTTACCACCATAAACATTTATAAATCTTAATTTCCAATAGATGCCATACTAGACTTTTGCCATAATTGATGTTCTCTAAATATTTGTTGAATGGCCTAATTAATTGATAGAAGCAAAAATTAGTAATCTGAAAGTCTGGTCCCAAAAGAAATACTGAGAAGCACTCATGCTTGGAGGGAGGAAAAGATGTCACTCGTTATCCAAGCTATGGAGATCAATCACCGACTGACCAAGGGCCAAGTGGTTAAGAGGGGAAATGAGGTTTCTATAATGGAAGCAGAGGCAAGTCCTGTGAAAGGTCACGGAAAGAATTGGTTTGCAATTATGCCAGACCAGTGAGCTTTACATCTCAAAGTGCTTAGCAAATCTCTACTCTGAATGTGATTGACTTTATAACATTATTTCTTTTAAGGGTTGCAAGATCAATACTCACGGGGTAATTATATTCAGAAAATAGAACGGTGTTCAAGATGAGGTATTTTTTCAACATCTAAAATTCTCTAGCATTGATTTGTATTCTTAAGAGTTCTATTTAGGCCTCTTAAGTAGGGAATGAATATTTTACCTCCTTATGAAATGGAAATTTTCAGTATTCTTTCCTGAAATAATTTTTGCTCACTCAAATTGCCATAAAAATACCAATCCTAGTCTTTCTTACATTTAATAAATAATTGGAAACCATCAATAGTAATGTATTTTATTAGGCAATGAAATGTAGTTATTATTGCTGATTTAAATGTATCACATACTATTAGTTTGCACTATGATAATACTAAATTACAATTAAATATTTAATCAGAATTAAATAAGAAGGGGATATTTTTGATTCGCTGTTAGCTAAATTAAATATACATCATCATTTAGGTTGAAAATACCTAGCTGACTTAAGTAATGTCTAAACAAAAATCTCGCAAAATTCTTGCCACATGTTTCTGAGTTAAGTACAGAGAAATAGCAATAGTTTATCTTGAAGTACCAATTCACACTTAATTACCTAACACTAACTGTTTACATGCAAATGAAATACTTAACCAAGCAACATAATTGGATGTTTCTCTGATGCTTCTATTGATCTGACTAACAACTTTAATGGAGTATTTCGTCAGTTTTAGCTGCAGAGTGACAGCAACAAGCCTATGCAGCCACACATCACACAGTGAATGCCCAGCTTATCTTCTGCCCAGGCAAATGCTAGTCTTATCCAAATTCACAATTTCCTGTTACACTAGGAACAGTCATCTATTTGAACTCATGCAAAAACAGACAGTAGGGGGTGAGGGCATGTGCTGGGGTTGGGGAGTGGGAACCACCTGGGAGAGGCCAATGGGGAAAAAAGGCGACATTTGTAATACTTTAAACAATAAAGAATTTTTTAAAAAGCATTGAGTAAAGCTAGGAATAATAATGGGCTAAATTTTTAAAACTTGTAAAGATTAATTAGAAGTGTCAGTTTTTGATCATGTAAGCAGAATCACTAAATGTATTTTATATCCCAAATCTACTAAAAAGCTAATGATTTTTTTGATCAGTACTGAAACATTGGGGCTATTTAAATTCTAAGTACTGAGCACAAGCAAACCAAACAATGGCAACACAGAGAACATGTTTAGTTACTGAAACAGCCATTGGGACTAAAAGTGTAGCATCTGCCTTCATGAGACGTTTCATAAAAGAGAATCTGAGTCAACCAGCCTCTCTTAGAACCTCAGCAAATGAAATTAATAATTCAATGTAATACATATGAAAATCCAAAAGAAAGAAAGCATCAGCTTTTTTTTAACATCTTAAACCCCTTACTATTACACATATATTTTCCATTTACTTACTGCTAAATTCAAAAGTAATTGTATCCTTGTTAAAATTGTTCAATTTCTTCCAAGTTCCTTACTACACTTTGTTAGACACTTGCTTTCCTGACTATAAAAATGTGATTTCAAATATTTAAGCACATTAAACTGATGCAATGATAACTTGAGTGAATTTAATATGTGCCTATACAATCCCAGCCCTTAATGCAATGGTGTTTAGGAGGTGGTGTGGGACATCTTTAATGCTGCCAAGGAAGCAGGAGGCGGGCTCCTGCCACCGCCCTCAGCCCAGCTTGTGGCTGAGTGGAGCTCCCCGCTGTGGGAGTGCAATGACCACCAGGGGGCAGCTCCAGTGTTGAGAGTCTGCCCCCTGGTGGTCAGTGCACTTCATAGTGACTGGTTGTTCCTGTTCATTCTGCCCTTGTGGTCACTTTACATATTACCTTTTTATTATATAGGATTATATAGGATTACTTGACCCTCATAGTACATATAAATTTTTTCTTACTAGACAAATGAAAAATTGTTAATTCTCCATTCACCGAACTCTGATGTAAAATATGTACCTGTAATGCTGCGACTATGGTAATACTCACAAAAAAAATAAGGAAATATATTTTGCTTACCCAACTTGGTAAATTACAGAATTCATAAAAGTAATGCCAAGAGTCTGTACATAATAATGGTTCAAATAAATATTGAAGTCACTCATCCCTTCAAATCTATATAAAATAAAATCATTTTCACACAAAGTAAGATACAGAAGTTAACGTATGTGCTGTTTAATTTTGTGTGTCAACTTGGCTAGGCCGTGGTGCCCAGGGTTTTATCAGGCACCTGTCTGAATGTGGCTGGGAACATATTGCTTTGGATGTGATTAACATTTCAATCAGTAGACTTGGCGCAAAGCAACTGACCTTCCATCCTGTGAATGGCCTCATCCCCAGCCTTAAATTGAGGCCTTTAAAAAGAAGACTGTGGCCAGGCTGGCATGGCTCGTTATTGAGTGCTGACCTATGGGCCAGGAGGACACGATTAGATTCCCAGTCAGGGCACATGCCTAGGTTGCAGGCTTGATCCCCCGTGTGGGATATGCAGGAAGCAGCTGATCAATGCTTCTCTCTCATTATTGATGTTTGTTTCTCTTTCCCTCTCCTTTCCTCTTGGAAATCAATAAGAATATATTTAAAAAAAAGACTGGTTCCTTGAAGAAAAAATTCTACCTCCAGACTTCCTTGGGCTTAAGAATCAAAGTCAACCTTGTCCTGGTCTCCAGCTGCTAGCTTGCCCTCACTCACTCAGTCTGTCTGTCTGTCTCTCTCTTCAGGTTCTGTTTCTTTCAAGAACACAAATATAGATTTCTTTGACTGCATATAAAGAATTAAGTAAGTGTGCTTTCCTTGTGGCTAAAGTTGCAAAACTGCAATGTTACCATTTCTCATCCCATCTGCTCTTATTAGTCAAACTGCCAACAAAATAAGAATCAAACCAATCTACCTCAGCAAGAAAATGTTGGCTAAGTGCAGTGGGCTCCTGGGATGGGATCTGTGTGACAAAGATTCTGAGAAGTAGGTACAAACAACGTGAGTCAGTGGCAAAGTGGCAAATGGAGACAAACTATTATTTTATTGGTTTAACTGTGACAGAGAAGAGAGATAGCAATTCATTTTCTAGTTTTTTTTATTTTTACACTAGAGGCCCAGTGCACAAATTTGTGTACGGGTGGGGTCCCTCAGCCTGACTGGTGATTGGGGCCATCTTGCCCAGTCCCAATTGGGGCTGGCCAGTGGGGTAGGGGAAGGGACCATGGGATGTTGACTGGGCAGGGGGAGGGATCGCAGGAGATTGGCTGTGGGAGTGCAATAACCACCAGGGGGCAGTGTGTGTCATAGTGACTGGTCGACCGGTCATTAGGTTGACAGGTGGTAATGGTCACTTAGGCTTTTGTATATATAGATAATATGAAATGTATATGAGAATCTTAAAACAGTGGGGATATCTGCATGACCAACCAGATTTACCAATTATTAGCATCTTTTCACCCATGGAGACTTCAGTGTATTTTGCCTACAAAAAGGGCATTCTCCAACATAATTCCTATGCAATAATCAAATTCCAGGTCCCAGATTCTTAAAAATGTGATCCTGAACAAAATCAATAAACTCACCAAATTCTAGATTCCTCAGCTTTGAGCTTAAAGTTAAACCTTAGATTCTTTGACTTTAAAATTACAGTAAACATTTATACAGATCTAAAGACTTCTTATATGGCTAAGCTAATGTAAGCTCAGGAGTACCTCCAAAATTGGGATCTACTTAATTAAACAGGTGAAGATGGTAAGTGCAGGAGACAGAAAGATTTAAAAGAGAAGAATGAAGAAAAAGAGTTGACATTCTTAATAAGAGAGGATTTCTTTGACAAGGAAGCAAGGCTTAGGAAAACAATGGCTTTATCCTTTTCTCAGATGGCCAGAAGAATTGGGGGCCAAAATTCTGATTTTGTCTGCGAGCCCCAAGTCTAACTAATCACCCCGTAGTGCTCTCCACATGGAGAAGCTGAGAGAGCAGAAACAAATTACTTACCAGAATCAACACTTTTGGCATTGAGAGAATTAGAAGTGCTGTCACCGAAAATCAAAAACAAAACAAAAAGCCAACAAGCGAAAAGCACAAACAAACTCCAGGAACTTAATGCTGACAAAACACTGAACTGATGTATAGTCCACACTCAAATTCCTTAATTATCCTGTTAACACACACAAAAAAAATCCAAACCTGTAAAGCATTTTTGTGATTTTATATGAGGCAAACTGTGGAAAATTGTTGTGAAGCAAAATCTCAATGTATTAGGGTAATGCTCTGGAGAATGGCAGGTTCGTACCTTGTTTTTATAAATTACCATCAAAAGTGGAGATGTAGGTGGGTTACATGAAATCCATTGGTGATAGATTAGGGAGGTGGGAGAAAGCAAAGCAGGGAGGGGACCTCTGGGACTGGATAAAAAGTGAAATGATGGACACATGCTTCTTTTACTTAGGTGGGTGCAGGATAGTTAACAGTCAGCAATTAACATGGTAACAATAACAGTGAGGGAATTGCTTTTAGATAAATTTTCCATTTCAGTCCATCTTTTGTGGTTACTTTAGGTCGTTGAGTTTGCAAAACTGCCATGCAGGCCTCCCTTGAGCTAGTCAGGTTAGCATGCAGCCTTTTTCTTTCATCACTGTCAAGGAAATCTGAGAAAAAGTAACCACTCTGGTCAATATTGTTTATAAAATATGACACAGATAATGACCAGGGGTTTGTAAGCAAATAACCCATACCTGCTGACAACCCCAGGAAATAGCTCCCGGAGAATTCTGGCTGTGTTTCGGAGTCTGCATTCCAAGGGGGTGTGCAGGACCCCTCTGCTAATTAAGGAAGACTCTGCAATAAACCAGACTCAGCACGATTCCCACGTGCAGCCTGGAAAAACTCCTCCCCGCACTGTGATGATTATGACACACTCACAAAGTCCAATTTTATTCCTCTCTTATAACTTCCCCCCTTTAAAATGGGTGGGTGATGGTGTGGGAAGCATGCCAGAGTACGCCAGATGTCCAGGGTCACTCTGAGCATGGGAATCTTAATCAGCATGTCCAAGGACTGTACGCAGGTGCACAGCAAGGACACAGCAATCTCAAGGCACAAGTGTGCCCTTCTGTAACTCAAAGACTAAGGGCGCTATTGGAAGGGAGCCTCTTTTATCTAAATAGTATAAAGGGAGCTCAGATGCAGCTACTATGCTGAAGAGAGCTCAGATGCAGTTACTAGGAGAGGCTGTGGGTCCAGAGGCAGCGCGTGGCTGCTCAGATAATGGCTGTGGGTCCAGAGGCTGCTGTTGCTGTTATTTGGGAAAGATGATTTGTTAACTAGCTGGGTGTAGCTACCTACTATATAGGACTCTACTTTGGAGAACTACTTTGTCTGGTGGATCCTTGTTAGCAATGGCTACATGGCCACTGGCTTCCACAATACAGACTCTCTTATATATCCACTAGAGGCCCGGTGCATGAATTCATGCACCAGTGCGGTCCCTCAGCCTGGTCTGCGAGATTGGGCCAAAACTGGCTTTCCAACATCCCCTGAGGGGTCCCAGATTGCGAGAGGGCACAGGCCAGGATGAGGGACCCACTGGTGCACAATTGGGGCCAGGGAGGGATGCACGAGGTTGGCCAGCTTAGGAGGGACTGCAGGAGGGATCCAGGGTGTGTCTGGCCCATCTTGCTTGGTCCCCATCAGCCAGACCTCAGAAACAAGCTAGCCTACTGGTTGGAGAATCTGTCCCCTGGTGGCCAGTGCACGTCATAGTGAGCGGTTGAGTGCCCTTAGCTTATCATTAGCATATTATGCTTTGATTGGTTGAATGGACGACCAGATGACCACACTTAGCATATTAGGCTTTTATTATATAGGATAACCTCTCATGGCTTCTCTGTCTACCACCTAGCATCCAAGAAGGTCCAGCCCCTGGCAGAAGGGCTCGGATCCAACAGTTGGCGTAGTAGGGCAGGATCAGGGCCTGTACTCCCACACTTGGACCAGTAGGCAGGATGGAACAGCAAGTGCTTCCAAAAATAGTACAGTGAGCAGAGTTCAAGGAGGAATGTGCTCTGACAGATGGAATACACCAGAAAGAGGAGGAAGCTTGGTGCCTTGTTCTCCACTGTGGGTCACTTAGTGATGTGTGTAATAGCAGCAACTGATGTTTGGGGATTGATTCAAACTGAGACCAGTAATGTAGATCTACCCTCACTGAGCAGGTCAGAGCTACGTGTGTAAAAGCAATGACCCTCTTGTGAAAGGCTACAGAAGCTCTCACCCATACTTTATTGCAGCAATTTCCTTTTTCTTTTTTAAAAATATGTTTTAATTGATTTCAGAGAGGAAGGGAGAGGGAGAGAGTGATAGGAACATCAATGATGAGAATCATCGATTAGCTGCCTCTTACATGCCCCTTACTGGGGAATGAGCCTGCAACCTGGCTATGTGCCCTGATTAGGAATCGAACCATGACCTGGTTCATAGTTTGATGCTCAACCTCTGAGCCATGCTGGCTGGGCTATTGCAGTGATTTTTAACCTTTTCCATCTCATGGCACATAAACTAATTACTAAAATTCTGGGGAACCACAAAAATAAATATTTTTTTGCTGATCTAACAAAAATAGGCATCATTTGATTTATTCACACAGCGCAGCTGTTGTACTGACTGCTGTGCTGCCTGTTGTTCTGGCTGCTGTGCTGGCTGCTCTGCTGGCTGCTGTGCTGCCTGTTGTGCTGGCTGCTGTGCTGCCTGCTGTGCTGGCTGTTGTGCTGTTGGCTGTTGTGCTGGCTGTTGTGCTGCTGGCTGCTTTCTGGCTATTGTGCTGCCTGCTGTGTTGGCTGTTGCTCTGGCTGCTGTGCTGGCTGTTGTGCTGTTGGCTGTTTTGCTGCCTGTTGCACTGGCTGCTGCACTGGCTACTGTGCTGCCTGTTGTGTTTCCTGTTGTGCTGGCTGCTGTGCTGCCTGTTGTGCTGCTGGCTGCTTTGCTGCCTGTTTTGCTGCCTGTTGTTCTGGCTGCTGTACTGGTTACTGTGCTGCCTGTTGTGCTTCCTGTTGTGCTGGCTGCTTTGCTGCCTGTTTTGCTGCCTGTTGTTCTGGCTGCTGTACTCGCTGCTGTGCTGCCTGTTGTGCTGCCTGTTGTGCTGGCTACTGTGCTGCCTGTTGTGCTGCTGGCTGCTGTGCTGCCTGTTGTGCTGCTGGCTGCTGTGCTGGCTGTTGTGCTGCCTGCTGTGTTGGCTGTTGCTCTGGCTGCTGTGCTGGCTGTTGTGCTGTTGGCTGTTGTGCTGCCTGTTGCACTGGCTGCTGTACTGGTTACTGTGCTGCCTGTTGTGCTTCCTGTTGTGCTGGCTGTTGTGCTGCCTGTTGCACTGGCTGCTGTACTGGTTACTGTGCTGCCTGTTGTGCTGCCTGCTGTGCTGGCTGTTGTGCTGGCTGATGTGCTGCCTGCTGTGCTTCCTGTTGTGCTGCTGGCTGCTGTGCTGGCTGTTGTGCTGGCTGATGCACTGGCTATTGTGCTGGCTGTTGTGCTGGCTGCTGTGTTGGCTATGGTGATTTTGTATGTGACAGTCTAAGGGGAAAGAGACCAGGTCCGCTGTCCACAGAGTCAGGTGTGTATTTTAAACTTTCTCGCAGCTCACCCATTGCCAGTCGCTCTTCATCATGATATTGGCTGCATCCCTGCACGTTTACAGAGTGCCACGGAACAGGCACATGAAATTAGATGAAACATGGCCCCGCGTTATCTCCTCAGGCATTCTGTGGCCAGCTTTCAGCGCAAATTGGGCATGAAATTAATGTATTACTGCAAAGGTGTGGGAACAAAACCCATTAGAAACTAGAAATTAATCGCCACGATGACAAATCATTTTGTGAGCTGCAGGGTTTTCTTCGTGTTGGTCTCACGTTACACCTCTAAGGCTCTGCTGGACGCAATCATATTCTCTACTTTCATCACTTCTGACTGTCACAGTCCTGTTCACCCCTCCGCGTGGTCCAGATTGAAGAACTAATTGGTTTTTGAAGCCTATTGATTTGGTGGCCATGCTCCCTGTTTGCCTTTCCCATATCTTTTTAAATCCTCTCTCCTGTGACCTGGAATTCTCATAAAATAAAAGAATTCTAAAAAAGAGCCAATCATGTGAAATTAATTTTATTCCTTGATAGATAAAATAGGGTGGCTCAATGCTCTATAACTATTAAAACAAACTCCCAGTAGGTTTTGTTCTTGGGTTCCCTGTGCACAGGGCAGGGCAAGCCAGGGGCCCCGTGGGCACTGAGGGAGCTGATGTACATTTAGTCACCTCAGGGGCCATTGTCTGTCATTCTGAATAAATTATCAAGTTAGGACTGAATGTGTGTATGCAATACCTCTCTTCTTAAAATTTTATATTCTTTGTGAAATTTGTTCCGCAGCTTTAAAATCCAACATGTTAAAATAATATAAACAGAGAAATTTCTCCTTGAATGCTGTAGATGCATCAGTGGAAAATATTGCTCAGTTAAAAATATATCTGTGACTAAAATTAGGAATGGAGCCAAGCAGACTCTGTAACCAGAACACACACACATAGACACACACACACACCTGCACAAAGAAAACTTGAACCCTCTGAGAAATAGTCCAGTAAGTGGTGGCCTTTTCAGGATAGGTGGCCGCTAGTTGAAGGAGTCTGGAGAAGGAGCAGACAGCTGAGCTTTATAAACAAAGGCAGGAGCAGGCTGCTTCCTGAGGCTGTGGGTGCAGAGCAGTGGAAGCTCTGAGTGGGGGTGGTGTGGCCCAGGGAGGAGGGGGGCTCTTTGTCTCTGGTCTGGTCCCTCCCACAATTGTCAGAGACACAGAGCACCTCTCCCAGGGTGGAGCCTGGGGTCCGTTGGCCAAAGCAAAAGGAGGTGGTGGGTCAGGGAGGGCACTCCTTTGGCATTTCCCTCCTGTTAGCCAGCTTAGCACGCTCCCTGCTCTGGATAATTCAGTCAGCCTACTCTCACCTACAGGGCACCTGAGCAGCTGGCCAGCGTGGCTCAGTGGTTGAAGATTGTCTTATGAACTGGGAGGTCATGGTTTGATTCTGGTCAGGGCTCATGCCCGGGTTTCAGGCTCCATCCCCAGTGGGGGTCACGCAGGAGGCAGCCAATCAATGATTTTCTCTCATCATTGATGTTTCTATCTCTCTCTCCCTCTCCCTTCCTCTCTGAACTCAATAAAAATATTTTTTGAAAAACAGAGCACTGAGCAACTAGGATACTGAAGTGAGAGCAAGCCTCGGGACATGCCTGAGATTGCACTGATAGGGGGTGTTTCCAACAGGCCTGTGAAGCGAGGACGAAGATGGGTTTGGGTCCAGGGAACCCGCCGGCTGTGGGGAATTGGACTCAGGAAACCCACCTGCAGCAGGAGGCAGGGTGCAGAGCAGGCTGCCCCCAGATTGCACTTAGAGCATAAAAGCTGCTCAAAAATGGTGCCAGCGTGCATTTTCATGTGATGGGCTTACCTGCTAAACCAGCTGAAAACCGAATCCATGAGGGGAATGGAAGAGGCCCCTTTGCTTCCCTGAGACAGCACACTGATGCTTAAGTCAAATCTTGGGAATCAGATCTGATTTCTGAATAACGTGCTTTGCTAATGAGTAGGTTTGTGACCATAATCAATTCCTCCCACTGGCTGCGCTGCTGTTCCCTGGGAATATTAGAGGCCGGAGGGAATTAATGAGACAGGACGGGCCTATCCCAGTGCCTGGGACACCCAGGGACGGATCAAGCGCTGGTGTTGCCTCTTTGCTGTGTCTAAGGGAACAGAGGGCCATGCCCTGCCCTGCGGGATCAGCTTACAGTGGACCCCGTGATGCCCACTCCATGCCCATCACCTACTGTTCTGGAGTGTTCTGCACGTGCAGAGTTCTAACTATTTCTCGAAAGCTGACTTCTAATCCCTTATCCTTCGCTAACCTTTGGCCTTTCATTTACTTGCCGTTCCATTTCTCCACAGTTTTCTGGAACGTTGATTCTATCAGAGTTGCCTCATCACCACATTTTTTGTCTTCCCAACATTTAATATCAGAGACTACATATATCCAAGGGAATTAAAACAGCCATTAAAGGCTATTAGATACACTGAAACAAAAGCTTAAAATTGCATTTATGGTGAAAAAATTATTATATAGGTAAGTGTATATATACACGCACACACACACACATACACATTAGGTTGTGTCAAGATAATTTATATGCTTTAATACCTACTTTTTTTCTGAGGAAAAATCAGGTTATCTTTGTAACCCACTTTCTGTTTTTAGTACTTCATGTAATGAGGTTGCTCTTAAAAAAGAAAAAAATATGCCTGTACATTAATTTTTAGGTTCAGTAAAACGTTGTACAGCAAACATTTACTAAGACATCATAGTGCTTGTTAAAAAGCAGCTTGGGAATATAAAATTCTCCATCTTCACAGGAGGAAGCACAGGGACGTTGCCAGCGGAGCAATGCCGTGGACAACCTCGTCGTCAGCGCTGCCGCCACAGGCGCAGTCCCAGCAGCAGGAGACAGCGCTGCGGTACCTGTTCGTTTCCATGACATCGGCCCAGGGTGAACGTCCCAACTCGGATGGTGTCTGTGACTCAGAAAACAGTTATTGAAAGGGAACCCATCTGCGCACTGAGCCGCAGTGTGTGTCACTACAGGGAGTTGTCAGGGGTGTTTGAGACAGAGTTTTCTTAAGGGTGTAAGTAGGTCGTGGAAAACATGGCCCAAAGCAGCGCATACTCTCCCCTTGCCCGTCTCCTCTCTCTCTCTTTGTTCTTTTGTTTCTTTAAAGTGTTTTTATTGATTTTAGAGTGATAGAAACATTGATGAGGGAGAATCATGATCGGCTGCCCCCTGCACACCCCACAGTGGGGATCGAGCCCACAGCCCAGGCATGTGCCCTGCCTGGGAATGGAATCGTGACCTCCTGGTTCCTAGGTCCACGCTCACCCACTGAGCCATGCCAGCTGGGCTGATCTCCTCTCTTCCATGGGGCTGTATTCGCATGGCCTCGGAGCCTTTCTCTCAGGGGCCCATGCAGCCTCAGGGCACGCTTTGTATGGTTGTGGGATGGACCTGCGTCTCTTCGCCTCGGAGAGCTCAGGACGGTGGTGACTGTGGGCTCAGTGCTTTGCTGCTGCTCCTCTTGGCACCTGGGACACCCTCACATTTTATTTTAAGTTCATGTAAGATCACATACGTAGGAGGGATGACCTGGAAAACAGGAAGGCTTCCACATGTGTGATCACAGATACATTTTTTTCCTTTGTGATAGCCAAGGCTTTCATGTTGGTTTAGCTGTACATACTTTCAAATATTCCATGTGTTCCAGAAAACCCATCGCGTGAAAACACCGATTGGTCTGTCGACCCAACACAGCACACACAATCGCCTGCTAAAATCCCATGGCTCTTGTCGTGAGTAATTGTCATTTTGCTTTGACTTCTTGAATTAAATTAAATTTAAATTCTACGAACAGTATGGAGTAAGAGAGGACATGATTTCTGAATACAAAGAATAAATAGACTATAACTTTGCCTATAAAATATATTGATGTTCAACTAGAACTGCTACAAGAAGGTATAAGTGATACGTGTGCATGTGCAGGTGTGTATGTGTACACATGTGTGCATGTGAACCTGTGGACATGCATCTGCAGTGTCTAAAAAAGGACGAGCACATCCTTAGCGCCTATCAAGGTGACATCACAGGTGAGTACCGCGGAGGTCTGTGCCGGGCCTGCGTGCTTCCTCATGGTGACGGCTCCCTCGTGTGCTTTGCAGGGACACTGCCCACGAGCCGGGGCTCAGGGCCCAGACCATCAAAGTCAAAAGCCCACTTTCCTGCCTTTCCTGTTCAATCCCCGTGTCGATTGTCATCCCACGCGCTCTGCTGATTCTGCTCTCACTCCGAAGCTGTAGATGGGGTGTAAAGGCCCATGTCCACCTGCCTGCAAGGCACCCCAACCTGTGGAGAGGGTCTCTGCTCCTCTGCTGTGCCCCTCACCATCCTCAGCACTGCACCTTTTCCTTTTTTTCTTTTTTATTAATTCTCACCCGAGGATATTTTCCCATTGGCTTTTAGAGAGAGTGGAAGAGAGAGGGAAAGGCAGAGAGAAACATCTATGTGAGAGACACACCAATTGGTTGCCTCCTGCATGAGCCCAGACTAGGGCGCAGGCCAGGGAGGAGCCTGCAACCCTGGTACATGCCCTTGTCAGGAATCGAACCCAGGACCCTTTGGTCCGCAGGCCAGCGCTCTATCCACTGAGCCGAACCGGCCAGGCCTGCTCCTGTTTCTTTTGTTTCAGCCATCTTGGTGAGGCTGTATTAAAGTTTGGAAAAGGCTTTAAGCAGGAGACAAAGGAAACAATTTATGTGGTGTTGTTTTTAAGAGAGAGGCCAGGCGCAGAGGGGAGCAGGTGGAGCAGGAGTGGAGCTGATGGCAGGGCAAGGTTGCCTGTGGAGAGGAGCACCCAGGGCATGGAGGCGCCTCACAGGCCCTGAGGGGGAGGGCAGGCTCTGGGAGGTGAGCCAGCTGTGCAGGGGCAGGTGGTTAGGAATTCCGCACTGACCCCCCGAGGCTGAGGTGCCCTTAGGCCCCATTCCTGTGAGAATGTGGGGCTCATGGTGGCTCTGACTATGTTTCTGAGTGAGTCTATGAATCCAGATGCAAAGCTGAGTATCATTCGGATACAGAGAAGAAAAACAAACTGTGTTATGGCTGATTTACTATTGTGTTTTTAATGCCGAAGTTATAGAATAACTTTTAGTTGAAGAGAAAATTATCAAGAATGTGAGTTGGCCCAGGCCGGTTTGGCTCAGTGGATAGAGTGTTGACCCGCAGAGTGAAGGGTCCAGGTTTGATTCCATTCCAGGGGACGTACAGGCTGCAGCTTGATCCCCGACCCTAGTTGGGGTGCATGTGGGAGGCAACCCATCGATGTGTCTCTCTCACATTGATGTTTCTCTGTCTCTCCCCCTCCCTTCAACTCTCTAAATATCAATGGAAAATAACCTTGTGTAAGGATCAAAAAACACACAACCCCCACTAAAATAAACAAACAAAAACCACACCGCCCCTACCTAAAATAAATTAAGTTTAAGAGATGCAGATATTTTTAGAGAAACAACTGCTCTTCAGCTCAGATGAGGCAGGCCGTTACCAGGTACAGAAAGTAGAGGCAGAGAGCCGTAGAGTTCAGTTGTAAATTAATACAGCTTCGCAGATGTGGAGGGACATTTCTTCTAAATGGGTCATAATATGAAGTGATGGTTTCAGATTATGTCCAGAAAAATGTGCCCAGGCCACCATGAGCGATGCAGCATTTATGCTTCTGTGTGAGGCAGGGAAGGATGCCAGTTTGACATTTAACAGCAGAAACTTGGAGGAATAACTGAAATCACCGCGGGATGTGGACGGCACTGCTTCTAAAGTAGTGTGCCCAATATACAAGAGCCGTTGTCTTTTTTGTGGGCTCTGGGTAGAGCACCTGTCCCTAAATGGGATGGCTTCTCCTTCCACCAGACCGTCACCTGCCCCGTGTCTTCCACAGCTACAAGTCCCTGCTTGGCTCTCTCTCTGAAGAAATCCAGATGGCAATGCCATTCCTCCCCGCTCCAGGCCAAGAACCTAGTTTCTCGGGATGCTTATGTGACCTGCATTGGATTTTCCCATTATCATGCACTGCACGTACGTCGTGTAGACACTTGAAGGGCAAAATGTGTTTACAAAATAAACCACCACCAGGTCACAGGTTCAGAGTATGAAACTGAGTTGTTCATTCACATGACTAGTCTCTGCAAAAGATTGTTTTTGCACGTGTCTGAATATAGCTGAGACATTTATCTAAATGCTTTTGGGAAGAATCCTGAAAGGGGTACTTCTAAAGTCATAGATGCTCTAGGCAACAATGAACCATGTAAAAGAGATGAAATGTTGTCCTTAATGCAATGCACAAAACCATTTCAATCATGAATTTCTTTGTGAATGTCATATTTTAAGAAAACGTATGAAAATACCCTAATATTGCTATTATCGTGCAGAAGGAAAATATTAGGACAAAGAAACCCAACATTTAAACTACAACTAAATAAAAATTAAGAGTTTATTTTCATCGAGACATAACGTAAAGTCTCTGGAAAGACTCAGGCATGATATCCACCATATTTATAATAAACAAATGGTTGGTACACAAAGGATATTAACAACCCCCAAGAATCGGTAACAGGCAGCTACACATTAGGAAAACCAGCAAGAAGACATTAGCAGACAGAGAGGAAACACAAATAATTAATAACGTGTGGAGAATTGTTCAGCCTCATGGCAGCGAGGGTTTGGCAATTAGAAAACAGTGAGATCACATTTCACTTCCAACCGATTGGCAGCAAAACCTAAAATCTGATATGAAGGCTTTCACCAGAGGGTGCTTCTCGGGAAAGTTTGTTGTAAGCACTTTAGACAATAATTTGCAAGAACTATTGGATTTGGATAAACATGTGCCCTTTGACCCTTTCCCCAGACACACCTGGGCAAAGCTCCTCCCCACCGGCCTCAGGATAGATGTTCAGGGATACTCAGAGCACCTTTTCTATAATAAGAAACAAAAGATCACCCAGACATGTGGCTCAGTGGTTGAGCATTAACCTATGACCCAGGAGGTCACAGTTCGATTCCCGGTCAGGGCACATGCCCAGGTTGCCAGCTCGATCCCCAGTGTGGGGCATGCAGGAGGCAGGTGATCCATGATTCTTTTTCATCATTGATGTTCCTATCTCTTTCCCTTCCTCTCTGAAGGCATTAAAAAGAAAAAAGAAAGGAAAAATCTCAACCCACTGGTCATTCAACAGTGTTAAGTACATTGTGTTATATCCACACAGTAGGTTGCTTGTTAGATATAAATGCCATACATTACATATTTTAATTTTGATATTGATTCTATATGGACAGTGATTTTATAATCATAGAGTTTAATTAAAAAACCTCATCTCTATAGCACTTTGAATGCTATTATCATAGAGTTCAAAAATAAGCACAAATAAATAGTAAAACTATAATGCATCTCAGTGGTTTCAGGGTATTGGTTTCCGGAGGGTAAAGGGGAGGGGATGTGGAACTGACAGGCACACGTTAAGCAACCGAGGTGCAGAGAACATTCGGAAAGTCGGTGGTGGATGTCCAGATGCTGCTTAGCATCATTACAAAAGCTGTGCATATAAATGTCACATGTTTTGTGTATGAGGTATATATGCAGTAAGACTTTAGTTACAACAAGTGTAGCTCTGTACATACAACTCAATAAAATGACTGAAAGAATATGGAATTTTATAACATTCTCACCACAGCGTGTCATCTTAGATGGATGTTGTATGAACCACCTATGGTTATTCTAAAGAGATTTCTGGTAACAATTAATCAACTAGAGGCCCATTGCATGAAATTCGTTCACAGGTGGGGTCCCTAGGCCTGGCTGGCAATAAGGGCCTATTGGGGCCATCTCACCCAGTCCCAATTGGGGTCAGCCATTGGGGAGGAGGGGCCATGGGAAGTTGGCCGCCCCCATCCCTGATGGGTATGGGGAAGCCGATTGGGGCCAAGGCTGGCTGGAGGGAGGGGCCAAAGGAGGTTGGCTGACCCCACCCCCCACAGTGCGTGTCATAGCGACTGGTCATTCAGGTCAATCTGTTCGTCTCAGTCACTTAGGATTTTATATATTTACTAGAGGCCCAGTGCATGAAATCCTTGCACTGGGGGGGGGGGTGTCCCTCAGCCCAGCCTGCATTCTCTCTGATCTGGGACCCCTCAGGGGATGTCTGACTGCCCTCTCATAATCTGGGACTCCTGGTTCCCAACCACTAGCCTGCCTGCCAACCTGATCACCCCCTAACCACTCCCTTGCCAGCCTAATCAACACCTAACTGCTCCCCTGCCAGCCTGATTGCCCCTAACTGCCCTCCCCTGCTGGCCTGGTCACCACCAACTGCCCTCCCCTGCAGGCCTAGTCCCCCTCAACTGCCCTCCCCTGCAGGCCTGGTTCCCCCAATTGCTCTCCCCTGAAGGCCTGGTCCCCCCCCAACTGCCCTCCCCTGCAGGCCTGGTCCCCCCCCAAATGCCCTCCCCTGCCAGCCTGGTCACCCCTAACTGCCCTCCCCTGCTGGCCTGGTCACCCCCAACTGTCCTTCCCTGCTGGCCATCTTGTGGCAACCATCTTTGACCACATGGGTGTGGCCATCTTGTGTGAGGGTATGATGGCCAATTTGCATATTACCTCTTTATTATATAGGATATAGATAATTTAAATTGCAGTAGATGGATTACTCTGAGGACCAAATCAATGTGCTCTATATGTTATAGAGTTCATTATAAATGGTATTTCTTTCTTGCTTCTAGAAGGCTTTCTGGAGGCTTTTAGAAGTAGAAACATCTGAGATTATTTGGCTTATATTTAAATATGAAAGAAAAGAAGTGAGGAGAATAGAGTATCCTAGCTATTGTTGACTAAAAATGAAGTTGCTTCCAACACTACCCTGAAGTCAAGTAGCAAGATCAACCTTTTGATTTTTAAACAATGCTACAGTGATGTACGTATAATTAAGACAATGGGAAATATTCCTGATCAAAGTATGTCATAAATATTCACACCTGGATTTTCCACCTTGGTTTTGACCAGGACACATTCCATGACAAACCTCTTGTGTTTAGAGGTTTTTGAGGTTATTTGATGTCACAATATGCTATGTCCCATGTTGCTACGAGCATGGCGTCACAGGCACAAGGTGTTCTCTGAAGGAGTTGGCATCAGCTCCGTGTACAAATGTAGGAAGCCAAGCAGATGTGTGGCTGAGTGTGAACCCCAGCAGGGGAGTGGAGGTAGGACCTGGGTGGAGCTGTGCAGAGTCTGAGAGCCGTGATCTGCCTTAATTCTAGTTGAATGAACTTACGTTTGATAAGCTTAAAAAGCTGTTTGACCAATGAAGCTCACACAGTCCCTGTGCTCCACACTCGCTGGATAAATCTAACAGGAAGTTACCATATTTTAGAAAAAATAATGTGGAAGAGAAGGAAGAGAATGAAACAATAGTGAGAAAGAAACAGAGGGAAAACACAACAGTGGACATGAATGAAGAACTAAAAGAGATATCAAAACAACACAACAGCAAGAGGGAAGGGAATAAACATAAAAGGGTGTCATGTGGGCTTGATCATATTTTTAAAATAGACATGTGATTTGCAGCTGGATATAGCTTAGAGCGTGGTTAGGGGGCATGCCAAGGATAGGTAGGCTCCTTGAAAGCATATTCTAAAAGGTCTAATGTTTTTATAAAATATTTTATGCCCTCGCTGGTTTGACTCAGCAGAGAGAGCGTCGACCTATAGACTGAAGGGTCCCGAGTTCAATTCCAGTCAAGGGCACATGCCCAGGTTGCAGGCTCCACCCTCAGTGTGGGGTGGGCAAGAAGCAGCCAATCAATGATTCTCTCTCCTCATTGATGTTTCTATCTCTCTCTCCCTCTCCCTTCCTCTCTGAAATCTATCTATCTATCTATCTATCTATCTATCTATCTATCTATCTATCTATCTATAATTATTTTATGATTTAGGTGGCCACAAATAATCAACTAGCTAGAAAACCCAGATATTATTGAAAATATGAGATATTTTTCTTGAGTGGGTGAGAAAGAGCCTAAGAGCAAGTCTGAGGGACGGAAGGAGACACAGTAAATGCTGGCGGGACCTGCAGTTCTGTCCTTGGGAAGCCATTGAACTCCTGCTAGGGAGCTCATCCTCAAAGTGCTACTCAAAGTGTCTGAGGATTAAAAGATCTGAATGAGCATCACATTCACAAACTGCACAGCACACAGGTTTACCCTAGGGGTCTATCCATCAGTTCTTTCATTTGTGTCCTGCAAATAGAAATATGAAACCTGTTTCACCAAACAAGTGTATATACTGAAATCAGGAACTTAATATCTGAGAAGATGAAATCAGGAACTTAATATCTGAGAAGATGACTGTTATTTAAAAAGAAAGTGATCTCTTTTCCAGGTCACAGTGTATGCAGTTTATGATAAGTGCGTATTGCCCTTGCTGGTTTGGCTCAGTGGATAGGGCATCGGCATGTGAACTGAATGGTCCTGGTTTGATTCTTGTCAAGGGCACATGCTCGGGTTGTGGGCTTGATCCCCATTGGGGGGCATGCAGGAGGCAGCTGATCCATGATTCTCTCTCATCGCTGATGTTTCTATCTCTCTCTCCCTCTCCCTTCCTTTCTGAAATCAATAAAAATACATTAAAAAAGAGAAGTGAATACTGCAGGAAATAAAGAAAACTCAGAGTTTTCACCAATTATTTTATAAGATGAATTTGTTCACATTACAACCAAAACATTTACATGGGATTTAGAACACTCAAAACTAAATTTTCCTCTCAGAGGAAGATAAAATAATTGAAAATTTTCATTGTAGATATCATAAATTACAGGAACTACTTTGCTATTTGTACAAAAGCAAAGCTTTAAAACTCCTTATTTCAGTTAGAACAAAAGAAGCCAAGATGGTTACATGTTTTACTGTACCTTCAAGAATGGAGGAAAGACAGGTAATATCAAAGATCTTTATTGCAACAATGAACATTTGCAAGTACTCCTCCTCTTTAGAAGGAAATAGTTGTTCATTAAAAATGTATTAGCATCGTGGTACATTATCAGGCAGGGCACATAACTTAATCACAGCTTATCAAACTTAAATGCTCTAATCTATAGGGAATAGCACTCTCAAGTTTAAGTCTTTAAAATATTTTAAAATATATTTTTATTGATTTCAGAGAGTAAGGGAGGAGAGAAAGAGAGAAACATCAATGACGAGAGAAAATCATGGATCAGCTGGCTGCTGGCTGATGCTCTATCCACTGACCCAAACCAGCCAGGGCCGGATTTACCTTTTTGAAGTTTTGAATCGTATTCTCACAGCTTCAGGGGAGGGAAGAATTACTCTTCTCAGCTTCCAAAGCATCTGTCCCCTCGTGCATCGAGGACCAAGCGTGGAGCTCAGCCATCAGTAGGGAACGCAGGCTGCACGTGCTCACAGCTGCCACCAGGTAGTACAGAGAGTGGCCAGGACACTCTTTTCAAAAAGGAACACGGCGTTGTCTCCACATCAGGAATCATCAGCGATAGAATCAGAAACCAGCTCCGCCAGGGGCGTGGCTTCTAAGGAAAATGAAACTCCACGGCCAGGTCTAAGGGCTAAAGAAACGGAGAACCACCAAAAAACCCGGCTCCATGTTCTAATCACAAGCCTCAACTCCCTTTGGAATCACGGTTTATTTTCTCTCATTTCAGAGCCCAGCTGTGCTGTGTGGTCTTTGACCAGGAGCTGGGCATTTGCCTCCAGTTGGGAACCTTGAGCTGAGGCCACGGGAGCTGAGCTTCCGGCCTAAGGGCCTCAGGCCTCAGGCCTCAGGGCCCCAGCTCTGCAGGTCCCAGCTGCTCTCTGGGGCACCTGCTCCTTAGGCGGTGCCCCTGCCCTGCCCTGTGTGTGGTGGGAGGAGGGTTCTGGAGCCGTGGTCTGGGACCTGCTCTGACACAGGTGAACCCACATCTCAGGGAGCAGGGGCTCAGCTTCTGGACATGGAACAGCCTCAGGAAGCTGGACTTGCCAGTCCAGGCACCAGGGCCTCTGCGATGCAGCTGAGTACAACCACACACAGCCAGGAACGCGGCATCTGGAGTTAAAACAAGCCTGGCCGGTGTGGCTCAGTGGGTGACCAGGAGGTCACGGTTTGATTCCAGTTCAGGGGCACATGCCCGGGTTGTGGGCTCGATCCCCAGTGTGGGGTGTGCAGGAGGCAGCCAATCAATGATTCTCTATCATCATTGATGTTTCTATTTCCCTCTCCCTTCCTCTCTGAAATCAATAAAAATATCTTCCAAAAAAAAAAAAAAAAAACACAACCAAAACAATTTGCTCTGTATTGCTCATCTCCCAGTCATTCCGTTATGTTTCCTCTCCGAGGCACTGGCTCGTTGTTCTGGGAGAGAGATTGTCATGCAGAGGTGGACTGGCTGTGCACAGAGCAGGGGACCAATGTCAGCGGAGGCAGGGCCCACGGAGGAGAACCCGAGGACTGGGTGGCACCAGGAGCCTGGGAACCAGACCCTTTCTATTCGCTCCAGGAAACAAACATAAATGCAGTTTAAACAGTTTCTTTTTGAGGACTCTTCCCCAACCCGCCCCCCCCCACCTCCCATGGGAGTCTATGCTGTGAGATTCTTTCCCTCTCCCCATGCGGGAGTCTGTACTTGTTCTTCAATAAATTTCCACCTTTGCTATACCAAAAAACAAAAACAAAAACAAAAAACAGTTTCTTTTCACTCACTCTAGGTATTTTGTTGTGATACACTAGCAGTTTGTCCTGATAACTGCGCGAGAAAAAATTAGTGCTGTGTGTTAAAAATAGACACAGCATTTGAGTGACAGTGAGGTGTCTCCTCGGAAGGCTGCGGGGCTCCCAGTGTTGCAGGGCGCAAATGCGGGACTTGCAGCCAGAGGAGCATGCGGAGGCGGAGAGGAAGGCCCAGACTCCTGAGCAGCTGAGCTGTGCTCTGTAGTGATTTCTGTGGGTGTTTTTCCAGCACTTAGCATTTTGCTGAGAGTGGTTTTCAATATTATGGTTTAGTATCCGTTTAAAATCTGTGAGGAAGTAAATATCATCCCTTCTTTAAAGGCAGAGAAAATGAAGAATGTACATATTTTACGACTCCGCAAATTAAATAACAGACGCACACGCTACAGAATATCACTTCTTGCAGGTGCTAAAGCTTCATCATTTAAAGAAAGTGAAAGCACTTCATGCACAGCAATGCACGGATGTACTGGGGAGGGGACATCTGACTATCATAAATACGCCCTTGAGTATGTATACTGAATGCTTTGTTTTAATAATTGCCTTGCGTTAAATTGAACAACAAAATTGTATATCTTAACGATTTTCACTTTGGGCTTAATTTATTTATTCCCAGGGTTTCTCAGTAACACGTGGGACAAACGGGCTGTTCACGAAATAATTAGAGCTCACTGTCTTATCAGGGGCATAGTTCACTTAGTAAATGCCTATCCACACGATGTTAAATAGTTTACAATTCCTTGTCTGGCAGCTGTCAGTGCAAGACATGGGGTATGACAGGCAAGTGGAACTCATGGAGGACATGTATAGAGCAGAATGGGTGTATATAAAGAACATTACACAATTTTTAAGATGTTCTGGACCCAAAATGATCTATATGTTCAAAGAAAACACTTTAGTGAAAATGTAAGTTGTCTTTTTAAATTGCACTGCGTTGTGTATTTAATGTTTAACAGTAAGTTAAAAAAAAAAGAGGAAAAATTTTAATATATTTTTATTGGTTTCAGAGAAGAAGGGAGAGGGAGAGAGAGAGAAAAACATCAATGATGTGAGAGAAACGTCATTGATCAGCTGCCTCCTGCACTCCCCACATGGGATCGAGCCTGCAACCTGGGCATGTGCTCTGACCTGGAATCGAACCTTGACCTCCTGGTTCATAGGTAGATGCTCAACCACTGAACCACACTGGCCAGCCAGGCAAAAGAGGAAATTTTGTGTTGCCTCTTTGATCATAGAATGCTGACCCTGAGCTCAGCAACCTCAACCACTGTTTTCTCTGTGAAGTTCCGGCAGATTGTGCTTGCAACTGCTGCTTTCTATCCACAGAGCAGTCTTCTATTTGAAAGAACAGTAAAGAATATGAAAACAATTTGTGGCTCGAACTGTATCCTGGCTTAGTGGCTGGTCAAGTTTCACACGAACCAGTTCATTCATGTACTTTTCTGTCACTTGGGACACACACTATAATCTAAGTCCCTCAACTGAGCTATATAGATAATAACACCATTTGACAATATATTTTGCAAATCCTATATAATAAAGAGGTAATATGCAAATTGACTGTCACATCCTCACAAGATGGCTGCCTATGACCAGGCCAGCAGGGGGGTTAGTGAGGGACGACCAAACGACTGAACAAGCAGTCTGTGTGGGGTGATCAGGCCAGTGGGGGAGCCATGAGGGGCGACCAGGCCAGCAGGGGAGGGCAGTTGGGGGTGACCAGGCCAGCAGGAGGGGAGTTAGGGGCGACCAGGCAGGCAGGCAGGTGAACGATTAGGAGCCAGTGGTCCAGGATTGTGAAAGGGAGTCAGACATCCCCCGAGGGGTCCTGGATTGGAGAGGGTGCAGGCTGTGGTGAGAGGACACCCTCCCTTGCATGAATTTCGTGCACTGGGTCTCTAGTAAAATATAATGTATAAAGTGCCTGGCACATAGTAGGTGCTCATTAAATGGCAAGTCGTTTGAGACAAGATGATTGTCAACTACGCACTAGGATCTGCACTAAATGGAAGCATTTAGAGCATGGGAATGGATCTTCTTGTTAAGGAAAATATACAAGTTTAGGCAAAACCTTGATTTTCTATTGTCTTTGTCTCTTACTGGCATGAGAAATATTCAGGATGCACGGCATGCCCTTAGAGTGCAAGAGCTCTAATACAAGACCTACCACTACAGGGAAATTCTTTCCGCTAACATTGGTGCCCAGCCTTTGGAAGGCACACAGGGGCCTGTGACGCCCCCTCACTCACTTGTTAGCTGAATTATTCGCAGAAGTAATTTATGACTCACAGGTTAGAGTACTGTGAAGATCTACAGCATCAAACATAACCAGCTACTACCAGGATTTATTAATATTTCCCACTGGGATTCTAATTTAAATAAAGGCAAGTACCTAGGTGAAGTTTCATTTTGTGCAAACAGCACACCATAATGTAATTAACCACGCAGCCCTGGGTGGGAATATTGGGTGACCTCACTCAATTGCTTGCAGTTGCCCTTTTAATTTTCACTGAGATCAATAGAGGTGGAAGTAACTGCCACATATATTAAAATCCCCATGTTGGGGGGAAATAGAGGTTACATTGTAAACAAAATATTTCACTAGCATTGATCTCACAGCCATCCTGACAGAGTTTCTTTAAAAAATCATCAGCACTAGTAAATAAATTCCGTCAAGGTGACAGCATAGATGGGTCTGATTATTCTGCTTTGAAAGGGGCACTCGTTCAATCCTGCCAGAGTTTTCCCACTTCTAAGGGAATAAGTGGACTAAATGAGTTTTTGCAGGGCTGCAGGCATTCGGGGTGGTTAGGAAGAGTGGAGGGACTGGACGTGCCTGGAATCCCTGCCATATGTGTGAGGATCCTGGGGTCTGGGCAGGTCATCACACACTTTGAAGCACTGTCCACACAGTGACAGCAGCTAACATGCACTTAACGCAGAATGGCAAACCATGGATCCCCTGGTTCCTGCACCTGCAACTCATCCGCCCAGCAAAATACCAACGAAAGAAGTTCCCTTGAATAAAATAATAAGTTTAGTAAGCACCTGATCATCTATAATAATAAGAATGCAATATGCTAATTAGACTGGATAGCCGAACAACCTTCCGGATGTCATTCCAGACATCCTTCTGGACAAAGCTGTGGCAGCAGGGGCTGAGGCAGGCAAGCAGTTAGGGGGATCAGGCAGGCAGGCAAGTGGTTAGGGGAGATCAGTCAGGCAGGCAAGAAATTAGGGGGATCAGGCAGGCAGGCGAGTGGTTAGGGGTGACCAGGTGGGCAGGCAGGCCAGCGGTTAAGAGCCAGTGGTCCCGGATTGCAAGAAGGATATCCGACTGCTGGTTTAGGCCCTATCCCGCAGTCCTACATCCCCTGAGGGGTCCTGGATTGCAAGAGGGTGCAGGCTGGGCTGAGAGATTCCCCCTCCAGTGCACAAATTTGGAGCACCACGCCTCTAGTATTTTATATAATAAAAGGCTAATATATAAATCAACTCAATGGTGGAACAATCGGTCTCTATGATGTGCATTGACCACCAGGGGGCAGACACTCAATGCAGGAGCTGCTCCCTGGTGGTCAGTGTGCTCCCACAGGGGGAGCACCACTCAGCCAGAAGCCAGGCTTACAGCTGGTGAGCACAGGTGGCGGGAGCCTCTCCCGCCTCCGCGGCAACACCACGGACCCCTTGGGGGATGTCCAACTGCTGGTTTCAGCCTGCTCCCCAAGGGTCCCAGACTGCGAGAGGGGTCCTGGGCTGAGGGACACCCCCCAACACACACACACACACACACACACACACACACACACAGTGCACGAATGTCATGCACCAGGCCTCTAGTTTATTATATTATATTTGGCTATATTTATTTACTATTATTTAATTTTTGTTAATTCACACCTGAGGATATTTTCCATTGCTTCTCAGAGAGAATAGAAGGGAGGGAGGGAGGTAGGGAAAGAAAGAGAGAGAGAGAGAGAGAGAGAGAAACAGTGATGTGAGAGAGGCACATAGACGGGTTATCTCCCACACGTGCCCTCACTAGAAGCAGGTAGCAAATCTGCTACATGCCCTAGACCAGGAATTGAACCTGATACCATTTGTTGGGCCAGCTGGCACTCTAACCACTTAGCCACACCAGTCAGGGCATTATTATTTTTAAATTTTTATTGATTTGAAAAATAAAAGGATGGAGAGAGAGAGAGAGGGATTGGTTTGTTGCTCTGCTTACATTGGATGATTCTTGTATGCATCCTGACCGGTGATCGAACCCGCAACCCTGGTCTAACAGGATGACACTCTAACTTATGAGCTAGCTCTGAGGAGTGTGTTGTTACACGAGCTTGCTGCTGTGTGAATGTCAGCATGTAAGTACACAGTCCTCACTGGTGTAGCCGCCACCCAGGCCTCAGGGTGCCGCCGATAGCTCCAGCCTGCAGCCTGCACACTCTCACCATCCGAGACAGCGCAGTGTAACTCCAGCAGGAGAGGAAGTGGTGCCATCACGAGGCTCAGAAGGAGCTGTGTGAGGCTGCCTCCAGCAAACTCTTTTATAACTAGGAAGAGGGCACTAGAATAACGGTAAAATTATCGCCCAGGACACACGTGACCAGAGGCACAGGCTCATATTATCATCAGCAAGTTCTGTGTGCTGTGCATAACTGCATGCGCTGTACTGTTATACACGGCAGCACACGGGTTTGCTCACAGCAGCATCACACAACACAAGAGTAACACATTGAGCTACGATGTTGTGACAACCACAAGGCTGGGGCAGCTGTGATATCGCCAGGCCACAGGAGTTTCCCGCTCCGTGGTCATCTCCTGGGACCGCCTGGTACGCATGATCTGTGTGTGACCCATTGTCGGTATGCAGCACATGGGTACAGTTGTTTTAAAACTACAATGCATCTGTGTATAAATATTCCAAAGGTCTCTAGTAACTTCTCTAGTGTACAAATCTACATTTGATTTAAAATTTATACATATTTAAGTAGAGAGAAAATAAGCCCTCTTACTTTTTATTTTATTTTTTTGCTGTTTTATTCTTTTTTTTTAATTTGATAAATCTTTATTGTTCAGATTATTACAGTTGTTCCTCTTTTTTCCCCCATAGCTCCCCTCCACCCAGTTTCCACCCCACTCTCTGCCCTTACCTCCCCCAACTGTCCTCATCCACAGGTGTACGATTTTTGTCCAGTCTCTTAGCGCAGCCACACAACCCTTTCCCCCTGAGAATTGTCAGTCCACTCCCTTTCTATGCCCCTGATTCTATTATATTCACCAGTTTATTCTGTTTATCAGATTTTTTTATTCACATGATTTTTAGATTCACTTGTTGATAGATACGTATTTGTTGTTCATAATTTTTATCTTTACCTTTTTCTTCTTCCTCTTCTTAAAGAATACCTTTCAGCATTTCATATCATACTGGTTTGGTGGTGATGAACTCCTTTAGCTTTTTCTTATCTGTGAAGCTCTTTATCTGTCCTTCAATTCTGAATGATAGCTTTGCTGAGTAGAGTAATCTTGGTTGTAGGTTCTTGTTATTCATCACTTTGAATATTTCTTGCCACTCCCATCTGGCCTGCATAGTTTCTGTTGAGAAATCGTATGGGTGCTCCCTTGTAGGTAATTACCTGTTTCTCTCTTGCTGCTTTTAATATTCTCTCTTTGTCTTTTGCTCTTGGCATTTCAATTACGATGTGTCTTGGTATGGTCCTCTTTGGATTCCTTTTGTTTGGGGTTCTGTGCACTTTCTGGACTTGTAAGTCTATTTCTTTCACCAGGTGGGGGAAGTTTTCGGTCATAATTTCTTCAAATAGACTTTCAGTATCTTGCTCTCTCTCTTCTTCTGGCACCTCCATAATTCGGATGTTGGTATGCTTGAAGTTGTCCCAGAGGCTCCTTACACTATCTTCATATTTTTGGATTCTTTTTGCTTTTTGCTTTTCTGGTTGAGTGTTTTTTGCTTCTTTGTATTTCAACTATTTGACTTGATTCTTACAATCCTCTAGTCTGCTGTTAGATCTCTGTATAATATTTTTTATTTCAGTCAGTGTATGCTTAATTTCTAATTGGTCCTTTTTCATATCCTTGAGGGTCTCACTAAATTTATTGGCCTTTTCTAGAAAATTCTTGAAAAACCTTATAACTGTGGTTTTGAACTCTATATCCAGTCATTTGCTTTCCTTCATTTCTTTCATTTGTGACCTGTTTCTTTGTCTCCACATTTTGGCTGCTTCCCTGAGTTGATAGAGTGGCTTTGTATGCTAGGTGTCCTATAGGGCCCAGTGGCTCAGACTCCCCAGTTACCTGAGGTGGACACTCTTGGTGCACCTCTTTGTGGGCTGTGTGCACAGTCTTGTTGTAGTTAAGCCTTGATTGTTGTTGGTATCACTGGGAGGAATTGACCTCCAGGACAATGGGCTGTGAGGATCAGCTGTGTCTATGCTGGGAGAACTTCTGTGTTGGAGACACCCTTATGAAACAAGACTTGCAAAAGCTTCTGTGCTCAGCTTGGATGGGGTGGAGTCTTAGGGAGGAGCAGATAGCATTGGTTTCCCATCAGCCCTGCCCTAATGGCCCCTGTGTCTCAGTGTCCTGTGGTAATCACTGCAAGCACCTCTGAGAGAAAGCCGCCCTCAAGGTCCGTCTGCTGCCAGACAGTCCAGTTTCTCCCCAAATGAGTCTGGGTCCCCAGAGTCTCATCTGGAACTGGAGTTCAGTGCAGTAGGGAGCTTTTGCCTCCCTCCTGCTTGAGAAAGCCAGCCATGCACTCAGTTGCCTGCCCTCTCTGCGCACGTGTCTCAGTACCTCTGCCTCCTGCAGCTCCCTTGAGTCTCAGTGTGCTTTTCTCTTTCCTTCTAGTTGTATAATTTTCACTCAGCCAGCCTTCCTGTGGTTCTGGATGATGTCTGTTTTGTCTTTTAGTTGTAGTTTTGAAATTGTTGTGTGAGGCAGCAGTTTAGGTGTTTACCTATGCCACCATCTTGGTTTCTCAGCCCTCTTACTTTTTAATCAGTGACATTCTCTTAAAATTGGCAGGGATGTAAGAGCACATGGTAATGGCTTGCAGAAGGACTCAAACACCTGGACAGAGGGATATGCTCAGCAATTTAAACGCCACTGACAACTCTCAGTGACATGGAGGCACAGAATAAGGTTACAGTAGGTTCCTTTGTCTTTTAAACATGGGTTTGCTTGAAAATTGATTGCTCTCCTCTGATTTCTTTTTTCCCCTAAGGACTCCACATTATAGTGAATATTGTGTATTACTTTTTAGAGTAAAAGTGTAAATTATATCTTTAATGTTGCAAAACAGCAATTTTGCCTTTCTATTAAAAATGCACTTGCATGAAAAAAATCACATACATTTACTATACAGATGTATTATTTCAAAGCATTGAAACATTACAAGGAAAGTTGTACAGAAATGTGCATATTTGCATACATATATAGATACAAATGTCCATATTTTGGAAAAATAAATTTCTTGGAATACTTCTAAGAGAGTTGAATATGATCTATGGATTGTTGTATAACTAGAGTCCTGGTGGATGAATTCGTGCACCAGTGGGGTCCCTTGGCCTGACTTGTAGGGTTCAGGCTGAAATCGGCTCTCCGACATTTCCCAAGAGGTCCTGGATTGCAAGAGGGTGACTCTCTGGTGACGCACCCTGGAATAGGGCTCCCTCCTTTCTGGTTCCAGGTGCATCTCCTGAGAACTGCAGCTGCCAAGTCACTGCAGCTCAGCAGCTCCTTGTTGAGCATCTGCCCCCTGGTGGTCAGTGTGCATCATAGCTAATGGTCGGACAGTCAGACAGTCGCTTAGGCTTTTGTATATATAGATGCCAAACCTGTATGTGTTAAGATATGACTCAGAAATGGGATACCAAGGACTAAGTTAAATACTCAGACTCAAACCCTGTGTTAGCGGCATCAGCACCAACCATTCAGCCAAAAAGTGGTGGTTAGAAAATAAAGCAGGTCAATGGGGCATGTGACAAACTTGTGTTCTACCCTTGAAATTCAGCTCTACCTGCAGAAACTGTTTCTTTTCTTAAATGTGTAAAAGTGAATAACCGTCATTTTTTACACAGTTTGCTTAAAATCTGGTTTACACTTTCCAACACCTTAAGTCTCACTTTTTCTCTGAGGAAGCAAGCATGCCTTCTGCTAATTAGAAAGAAATAGCATGTGACGGATTGGGATCATGGACCCAGGCTTATATTTCAGGTTAAGGTGCTTATTAAAATGTTTGTTATAAATTAGAAATTTACAGAGGCACAAAACAACTGTCAATCATACACCAGTTACAATGGAAGTCATTTATGAGAGTTTTATAAACACTGTCCAAACAGTTAAATTACTGTAAATCCAAGTGATTGGCATATGTCCCTGGAGGAATAGTATGTGAGATATAATTTTTTGCCCTTTGTCCTGACCCCTGACCCCTGACCCCTAGCTGTGCCCTTCTGTGTGGCTCAAACGGGAACTGAAAGCTACCTCTAGGCCCATTGTGTTGATGTCTATTGCTGCTGAAACAAATTGCCACAGACAGAATAACAACACGATACAAGCATCACTTACACCGTGGAGGCCAGAAGGCTAGAATGTGTTCCCAGGGCTGCGTTCCTTTTGGAGAAAAACCCCAAAATGATTCCTTTGTCTTTTCTGAAGTCGCTTCCCTCCAGCTCCAAGCCAGCCACTTCACTTTCCCAGCCCAGGCCTGACCTCCGGCCTGGCCGCAGCCTCTCTCCAAGGGACCTGTGCTGCATCAGGCCCTGGGGGAATGCAGGGACACCTCTCCATCCCAACAGCCTTCACCTCATCCCATCCCCAAAGTCTCTCTTGCCAGGAGATACTGTGATCACAGGTTTGGGGGACAGGGCCTGGGTCTTTGGGGGTCCTGACTGCTGGTCAGGGCTCTGGGTTGTGGCCTGTCCTCACAGGGTCCCTGGCCCCCAGTTATGGAAAGGACTCCTAATGCTGGAGTCTCTGGAGAGATGTACATGCACTTTTAGTTTTGGTTTTGTTTTCTTAGAATGATGCTCTCACTTTTTATGGTGCAGACACACACAAGGGGTTGATTACATCTGCCTCATGTTATTAGACTCACTTAATTCGAGCAGTTTCTTTAGTTAGTGCAGAATTTCGGAGACAAACATGTCGTGGAGGCAAATACTCCATCTTCAGGTTCCTGCCACCCTCACTTCCGCTTCCATGTCCAGACTGGCTGTGCTCCTCCCAGTGTGGGGGGCATGGTGCCACAGACCCCCAGACCTCCCACCTTCTCCCACAGTTGCCAAGGAGTTAGCCACGCTGTCTATTCCATGTCATCTATGGTACATCTGTCACATAAGACAATGGTGATCCTAGACAATTCCTTAAATTCACCTATTGAGCCACTTTCCAATAGCAGTTCTTTGTCTCCGCCTTGCACTTTGTGTGAAGTGCTTCCCGCAGACCCCCTGGTGTTCACGGTTCCCATGGAAACCTGAAAAAATGCAACCAATGCCATGCCCAGGCCACACAGAGGAGTCCCACCCCCTCCAGCCAACAGGTGTGGGTCACACGTAAAATCCTGGTACCCGACACGATGATCGTGCATCTACCGTGTTTTCATTACAAAGCACTGCGGTGTTGACAGGAAAACCTTCTCGTGTTCTAACATGTCTACATCTTACCTCTGTTCTTCACAATCACTGAGCGTGGATCCAACACCTGCCCTCAGATGGGGCAGGGCCTCCTGGAGCTGGTACAAGCGGCAAGTACGATGACACCTCAGAAACAGGGTGACGTGGGACAAAGGGTCACATAGAACCACAAGTCCGGCCAGTAGGAAACGAGTCACCTGAAGAGTAAAACTGATGTCGCGTAAATCTTTTTTATTTAAAATTCACCCAAACCGAGGAAGGCATTTCCATTCCACACGATTCCTGCAGGAATGTGAAGATAACAGGAACGATGGTTTAATCACAGGGTCACGCAAGCTGAGCTTTCCCACACGCCCGTGGGGCACCAGCAGCTCAGTGATGGTCCCTTAGCAGCTGGCAGGGTTGATGTCATAATGCTGATAAACTAGGTTAGTTCCAGGATTATTTTTGTCTTTATAGCTAATTTGTAAACATTTTACTGTAACAGATACTCAATTATATTACATCATTTAATGGTCTGTAAGCGAGTGGTGATGCCAATGTACCATTTTTCTCTGCATGAAAGACTCAGGTTCATTGCTCATGGACACGTAACACAGCAAAAGTCCCGAGAAGGATGGCACTGTCAGTTACAAGCAGAGTCTATGCAGGAGTAAGAATGGATGAGCTACAATCGGACTGTCTTCCCTGTGGCAGGGGACTAGCTAGCTTTCAGTCTCGCCATGCATAATAGGGGGATACGTTCATATGTTGTGCTACTTTACTTAGTTTAATTAGGATAATAAAGTACATGAGTGCACAGTGACTTGTAACTCCCATTTAAACATTAAAAAGTGGTGCTAGTCCATCAGCCCTTTGCCTCCCCACCACGCACTCCAAAGGCATAGAAACAGAGAACAGTGCCGAGGCCTATCTGTCCTATTCTGGCTGCTTCCCGGAATCCTCCCCAGCATTGTCTCATGTAAGGGCTCGTGTTCCTATATCACTGCATTCCGTCCTCTGCTCCTGCCCTCTCCACTCTCCTTGGCTGAATAGTTGACAATTATGGCGTCATCGAAAACCTCTGTAGCTAAACCAAACCACTCTCTAGAGTTCCAGATCCACTTTGCATTCCCTTGTGAACTGTTGGAAAGCTTAATATCTACCTTCTCAAATCCGAAGTTACCATCCTCACCTTCAAAATCATCCACACGTGTCCTGTGTGCTGAAGAGCAGCACTGTCTACAAGTGGTTTGATAGGGGACATTATGGATAGGCTACAAAACCTCCTTTAAAAAATCCCCTCTTGCCCCACTGGCATGGCTCAGAGGTTGAGCATCAACCTATGAACCAGGAGGTCAGGCTTCGATTCCCGGTCAGGGCACATGCCCGGGTTGTGGGCTCCATCCCCAGTGTGGGGCGGGCAGACAGCAGCTGATCAATGATTCTCTCTCATCATTTAATTTTCTACCTCTCCCTTCCTTTTTGAAATCAATAAAATATACATATGTTTTAAAAATCCCCTCTGTCTTCTGAATGTAATGTTAATTTATTAAGATCCCTGCCCTCCTCCCCGGGACCATGTTTTAGGGAGGCTGCCCCGCTCATGTCCCCAGAGCGTGGGTCCCAGCTGATGGAGCTCAATGTCTGTGGTGTGGTCAGACCCCTGGGGCCTGAGTCTGTTCTGGATCTGAAGCACATGAGTGACTAAGGAGCCTCTGTTTCTGTGAAAGCATTCCCTTCCTTCTGGGGCAGACACATGAGGCTGACAGTCTTTAGTCTTCTTGCCATTTCTAGATGCAATGTCTAAAAATGGAGAGTCTTTGCCCAGCCAGGATGGCTTAGCGATTGAGCTTCAACCCAGGAACCAAGAAGTTACCGGTCCAGTTCCTAGTCAGGCAATATGCCCAGTTTGTGGGCTCGATCCCCAGTAGAGGGTGTGCAAGGGGCAGCCAATCCATGACTCTCTCTCATCATTGATGTTTCTATTCTCTCTCCCTTTCCCTTCCTTTCTGAAAAATAAATAAATAAATAAATAAAATTAAAAAAAAAATGTAGAGTTTTCATAGCCTAAGGAGAAACTGATTGAACACAGTTGACAGAGAAGTAAAAGTGAAGAGAACTGGGTATTTAATGACATAACTCAGTCACTGACCTAACCACAGACTTCACCAGACATTAGAATGTCCACTCCTAATATTTAGAATACTACTGCTTATGTCACTATGAGCAACCTTGGTTTTTGCGAAGCTGAGTTGAAAGCATTGTGATGTAAAAGTCTAAGGTGGAGACGAGGGAGCCATGTTCCCACAGGCTGAAAGCGTGTCCCCATAGCTTCCAAAGCCGCCTCCTCTGTGTGAGCTCTTCCCTCTTCACCAAAATCTGTGCTTTATCAGTGAAATCCATGGGCCTAACCCACTATTATAACTACTTCCTTTGCCAAAAACACACGTTCAGCTTGATAATATGAGGGAAGCCTGAGGCTATAACTCATCTTTTAAAAAACACTCTTAATGCTGACTACCGTTTTGACAAATGATCGAAATCCAGGTTCTTGAATGAACAAATAATTATGCAACAATGTACGTTAAATTCTACGAAGAAAGGTTGATTTTTGTCTCTTGGCTTTAAGCCAAATGGGCTTTGAGTAACACATAGTTTTTCTTCTTTATAAATCATGTTGTGGTACCGAAGAAAGATATTTTAGTATTTATAGTTTATTTATATTCAAGTAATCTAAATCCTTAAAGTCATAAGACCAGTGTTGCAGAAAGCAAGAAGGACTCTCAGTAAAAGACTCTACATCTCATTTGTGGAGTGTCTGCTGGTTGGACTAAAATGTTCAACTCTGTCCTGAAGCAGTATGAAGGTCAGTCTCCGTGTGTATGATCATGCATTACGGCTATGCATATTGTGCTGAGAATAAAATGAGAGGGATTATGCTGAACTCCCCTGAAAATGACTTAGGGCTATAAAGATACTTGCTATTAATAGTAAAATTTCTTTATACAAAAAAAAAAAATCAATGTAAATAGCCAGAAACTTGTGCCAGTAGATGATGCCATCATCTGAGGTAACCCAGTGCATTTAAGAAAAGTAGGAAAAGATGATTTATATCGACTAGACCCAATTAAGACTTTTAAAAGCCATCTCTACCAATACCATGGGCCCCTTCTCCCCACGCACACTCGAAGAATTTGGTTTTACAAAGTTTTAAACCATGAAGAGCTTGCTTGGTGAAGTTCAGAGTTGTCGTGTAATGAGATCCGGTCAGTTCCCATAATCTTCTCCGGGGAAGTGATGAGTCAATGATAAACTCACTTCTGCGGAAAGCAGTGCATCATGTCTGGCGGCTGGTCCTTCCAGGAGTCCTGGTGAGGGGTCATCACAAAGGCAGTGAGATAAGCATGAACAGCCTCTCCCGGTAAGATGACGACGCCGTGGAGTTGGACACGCATGTGGGCTCTGGGAGGAATGCTCCAGAAACAAGTACTGAGCCTGAGCAACACTTTGCGGCCCAAGCCCACTGAGCCCCACAGGAGAGAAGCTGCAGGCCCCAGGACAGATCCCAGCCGCTGGGGAAGGGGACAGGGCTTGTTCATGTAACATTTAAAATGCATGTGCTTAAAAATTAAAAAGATGTGAAGGTTGACAGTATAAAAAAATGGATAAAATAGATGAGAAAAAGAAAAACATGGTAAGAAACAGGAAAATGAAGCTGCGTTTGTGATGATTTATATGTGGCGATAGTAGAGGAGTCTTAGACACATAGGTTCTTAACCAGAAAGACTGGTCAGACATAGTACAATTAGTAGCCAAAGGCAGAGAGGGGCATTGTAAGGTAATGACACAGAGGGGACACATAATGCTGCAAGGACACAGTAAAACACAAGATAAAGAATAAAGGGAAGCCCTGGCCAGGTGGCTCTGTTGGTTGTTAGTCATTTCATGTACGGAGAGGTCGCTAGTTCAATTCCTGCTCAAGGCACGTGCTGGTTTTGGGCTGGAGCCCCAGTAGGAGGCATGCAGGAGGCAGCCAATCGATGTTTCTCTCTCTCTCTCCCTTCCTCTCTCTAAAATACATAAAAACATATTTAAAAATTAAATAAAGGGTAGATTGTGAAGCCATCTGCACAAACTTGGAGCTAAACCACCTATCATGAGCCTGAAAAAATGATCAGATAATTGAACAATTATTTTTTTTCGTTATTTCACTTACCAAAAAACAGCCCTTCTTTTGAGATCTTGTTACATAGCAGGCATCTAATAATACTCTAGAAATATAAAAATAAGGTACTTAAGCTGCCGCTGAGTAGTTCTAGACCAATACTGTGATGCGCAATAAATGAATCATGTTTCTAGTGGAAAATCCAAGGACATGCAGCACAAGATCGCATTCTGAGATTCCATTCAAGGTATAGTGGCTTTTATAGGTATTTATTAAAATCAATATGATTAATAAGGGACATTATTGATAAAATTATGATTAAAATGGCCTTGAGAGTATAATGGAAACCGAGTACATTAAAGGCTTTGAGATGGCCCAGAACCTACTAACTAATTTTTATGAAGTGTTAAGTTTAAAAGGATTACTTATGAATCACTGATTAGGAATTAGGGTATTTTAATCATGATATTGTTGTTCTGGCTTAAGAATGTGTTGGATTATTTAAAATTCACAACAATTCTACTGGTAATTTATTTACTGTTTGTAGAGTTCAATAGTAACAAAAAGTCATTAACTTGAAGTAAGAAAAAATTGTGCTTCCTTAAATCCTTTGTAAGCACTGGCAAATATTATTTTTGCAACATGTTAACTGAATCTTATTTTGAAAAATACACCCTCAAAGCATAATAGGTTTTCTGGGGTATTATTGAGCATTGATTTTAAATTGCTAACAATATGGTTTCATATTAACAATGTTTGATTCAACCACAATGAGTTTGAAAATCTAAGGTGTTTCATTCTCCCCATTTAATGTCTGCCAACTAGAAAATTTCACTTTAATGATGATGAATGGACAACAACTCAACTATGCATTCAAAATAAATATCTTGTATTGTATCCAGAATAAAATGCTGCATTTAGATTAAGGTTGAAAGTACATATTAATGGAGAAGATCATTAAATTCTCTAATATGAAATAGCAATAGCCTGTCAAAATTTAAATAAACTGTGTTGAATTGTGAGAAAAAAACTGTTTAGTTATTTGTCAAGCTGATAACAGATACACATGCATTTTACAATAAATTTCGTTGTTCATTTCTAAAAATACGTTGTAAATGATGTTTCATTGCTTGCCTGTCTTGATGCTTAAAATAAAAAGAAAGGTACCTGGATAATCAGCATTCCCATTCAAAGCACATGAGCAGGAAACTATTACAGAATTTTACCACTATGCTTAAATTCACTCATTGCTCCTTTCAAAACTGCAAGTCAAAAATACTTCTGATGAAGTAATGAAATGAAGACATGTCCAACACCTCCTTTCTGAAAGCAGATGAACGGGACAAAAATGACACACTCAAGATACGTGCCTCCGGAAGCAAGCCAGGCAGCAGAGCTTGTCTCCCATGCAGAGCCCCTCAGAAGCCACGGAGCGCAGAAGCCACGGAGCGCGGCCCTGACTTCGCAAGTGAACTGGGAGTAGAACTGCCCCCGAGGCCACCTGAGGAGGGGGGTTGGTAAACGCCCATGATGCACTGGAGGGAGCCTCATGGGAATGATGGGCCAGCACACCCACCAGGCCTGCCGTGGCCAGGAGCCACCCCAGACCTCTCAGCTGTGGGAAGGGCGGGGGAGGGATGACAAAGCAAAACTAGACACGCCGTCAGCTCCTAGAATGAACAAGCATTTGCAACACAGATTTCATACAGTGAGTGGCCGCTGCTGAGAGCAAGGTGACTCCCAGAACCAGTTAATGACTAGGGAGGATCATGAGGGACATTGGAGGGCTGGTCCCAAGCACAGATGTCTCAGTTGTCAGCTCAGCGTGCAGGGGAGATTTGGGGGTGTCTTACCCCTGGGGGCCTGAGCGACGTGCATGTTGGTGCCTGATGTGAGATATCAGGGAGCCAGGACCCCAGGAGACAGCCCATGTGACCCCGAGCACTGTGAGCCAGAGGGCGGCTCCCAGGACAGGCCGTGTGGGGGGACCTGGGAGATATGCCCTGAGACCCAGCCTCCACCTGCGGAGCTCATCTCAGGAGGAGAACCTGCGTCCCTGAGCGAGCAGCCCAGGTGTGGCTGTCAGGGTGCAGTTCCCCACCCAGAGGTCCCTCAGGGCCACGGGTCCTCCTCCAGCCCCTCCCAGGCCTCTGGAGTGGGCCACCAGGGACCCACGGCCTCTGCCAGGGGTGCAAGCACAGGGTGGTTCAAACAAACCTTAGAAAACGACTCACTGTGTCAATAGACGCCAAGGATGCAGGAATAAAAAAAGAATGGGATCATTTTTCAATGAAGTGAATGTTTACAAGGAGGGCGTTTCCCACCACATGGGTTCAGGGGACCCCGAGAGTACCCAGCATGTGGCTCCCCAGCCCCACCTTCCGGTGATTAGGTACCTGGGACATGGCCTCAGGGAAGACAGGAGGTGACAGAAACAGTAAAAAATAAAGAGAGAAAACAAGACAAGATGTGGGAATAGAGCCACCTGTGCACAGACCATGCTCTGGGGGTGCCCGGGAGATGCTAGACCACCCATATGGGGCCCAGAGATGCTAGACCACCACACGGGGCCCAGACATGGTAGACCACCACACAGGGCTCAGACATGCTAGACCACCACACGCTGCCTGGGAGATGCTAGACTATGAGTGTCCCCCACCATGTCCCAAGTCGTTCAGGGTTCAAATTCAGGGTTTGGGCTCTGGAGTAGGCTGCACACAAACAAAAGAGACTAGAAAATATTAATTTGGAAATATTGGGGGCCAGGCGGAAGCTCAACTCAAGGAGAAGGACTCCACCCCGCTCTAGCCTTGCTATCCCTTTTATTAAGACTATGGGATACATCCATAGCCTTTAGGCAGGCAATTCCAATAATAGTCAATCTGCAAGAATTTACATAAAATTAAAAGGTGGAAGTTGCTTTAGCTACCATTGTCTCAACTAGACAGTGGGTGCTTGGCTCTGACTTTTCAGAGCTTCAAGGTTGACCAGCCTTCTGGATTCCTAGTCCACACCTCTCTGCTAGTGAAGGCAATGGGTGGCTTCCAACATCTCCCCCGTTGTTTTTTCCTTAAAAAATCTTGCATCTGCAGACTAGAAATAAACATATGAGAACAAAAATGAGACAAGCAATAATGGTTATGCTGAGACGCAAATGAATCAGTCTGTAGTAAGTTTCTTTCCGGGCCAACAGTTTTTGAATCCCAATTTCAATGTCCAACAGTTCCTTATGTATACATGTCAGCAATGATATGCTAGTTCTGGATGGTGGGCGTATGGTGACAATGCAGGTCCGACCTTCTCTGGCTTGGTCCTGGGCAACCTGCTGTGGCACACAGCTGCTAACTGCTAGTGTGGCAAGGCGTCTTCAGAGTCTTTCATCTCTGGACTGTTTCTCCTCTTGTCTTCATGGCTGGAGCAGTCCTGTCAGTTCCTCTCTGGAATCCATTGTTGCAGGAATCCACATGGTCTTTTCTGGAAATATACAAACATATTCTCAACCAAAGGTTAATAAAGGAATCTTTTCTATAAATTAGACTTGGGATCCTTTTTTCATTTTTTGCCCAAATAATTTTCCTTTGGCTTATTTTGACACCATGTGATTTTTCATGGGTGTCTTGCTATCAGTATTAAAAATGAAAATTAATTTTCAAGGTAAATTTTTTCTTGATGTAATTTTCCCACAATGTATTATTTTTCTTACAGGATATTATTCTACTATCCCCCCTTTTTTATTTAAATATTAGGGGGCTTTTGGAAATTTTACAATGCAGTCTTGATAACTTTTAATTTTAATTTTTTGCACAAAAATATGACTGCTTTGGATTCATAGCATGTTTGGCAATTTTACTATGAGATGAACCATCAATAAAAATTTTAGTTAATACTTCAGGAACAGTTTTTTGTCCAGTATAATTAAGTTTTTATTTTTGAATATTCATTCATTTCAATTAGCAAATTTAAATTAGTATGAAATAAGGTTTTTCTTTTAATTAATTTAACTTTACTTGTCCTTGGTTATGGACAGTAAATGACTTTAATTGCAATTAGTCTTTGAGTAACTTTACATTAGCTATATTTAAGGAGGCAAAAAAACAAATTATTTGTTTCAGTTTATGAGGCCAAATATATTGACTTTCAATTACAGTTCTTAGATGTTTGAAGAAAACCTCTTCATTTCTTTCCAAAATGATTTTCAGGCTACAGAGAGTTTCTCTGAAGAATCTTTGTCTTTCTTGTTACTAAGCAACCTGCAAGGCTGCTGCTTAATATTTGATCTTGCATCCGAATAGCCATGTCACAAGAAATCTCACTACAGTAAACTTGACTACTATTTTACTGTCAGATTTAATACTCTAACAACAATCTTAGTTTACCCTGTAAGTCTCTTTTGAAAGCAATTTCAAAATTTTCAAATTTCTCCTTTTTATTAAGCTAGAATTTCATTTTTAAAGAGTATCTCCTTTGGCTAATTAGCATATACAGAGGGAGCATGGGAGGTCGCAGTAACTTTCTTAGAAGACTTAATCAAATTGTTACAAAGACATTGGCTTATTCAAAGGGAGGGGTCAGCCGTTGCTGTTTCAAGATGGCAGCCCCCATGGGAGCGGCAAGACATGTGGCCATCATGGCGGCTGCCAAGGCAGGCAGTCCTCATGGTGACTGTATAAACCAGTGGTCGGCAAACTCATTCGTCAACAGAGTGGCAAACCGTGGCTCACGAGCTGCATGTGGCTCACGAGCCGCAGTTTACCAACCACTGGTATAAACTGTTAAAGCCAAAACTACACTGCAGACAAACAGAAATCTCACTAGCTGTTTCTGGTGGCTTTATTAGAATTTAATTGTTTATAATTTAAGTAGGTATCTTTAATTAAAAAAGCAAAGCAAACTTAGAAAATGTTTACATCTGATTCACAAGGTGCAAAAGCAGCCCACCTTCAGCCTAATTAAAAATGCAGGTGGCTATGGGCTTTTTATCTTTCAAATTCTGCTGTTAAAATTTTGGCTTTATTTAGAAATTTTGTTTTGTCCTCCTTAGAGGCCAAAACTTTCATAACATTTAAAATATATGTATATAAGTATAATATATTGATTAATTTTTATTTGATAAAGTTTTCCATGCAATTTCAAGTATATTAGATAGGTTAAATTCAAAATATTTCCTTTAAGAAGAGAGTACAAATTTCTTGAATTACTACAGGCCCTTGGAGTCTTCTAAGAATCATCTCTCGGTTAAAGCCTTGAATTTAAAAAAAAATTTTTTTTTACATATGTGTCCTTATTCCCCCATAACCTCCCACTCCCCATTTATGACCCACCCCCTTGTTGTCTGTGTCCATTGATTAGGCTCATAAGCATGCACACAAGTCCCTTGGTTGATCTCTCCACCTTACCCCCGCCCTCCCCTACCTTACCTGAGGTATGATGTTCTGATTGATGTTTCTCAGTCTCTGGATCTGTTCTTGTTTATCAGTCTATGCTGTTCATTATATTCCACAAATGAGTGAGATCATATGATATTTATCTTTTTCTGCCTGGCTTATTTCACTCAGCATAATGCTCTCCATCTCCATCCAAGTTGTTGCAAATGGTAGGAATTCCTTTTTTACCATAGCATAGTATTACATTGTGTAGATGTACCACAGTTTTTTAATCCACTCATCTGCTGATGGGCACTTAGACTGTTTCCAAATCTTAGCTATGGTGAATTATGCTGCTATGAACATAGGGGTGCATATATCCTTTCTGATTCATGTTTCTAGTTTCTTGGGATATATTCCTAGATGTGGGGTCACTGGGTCAAATGGGAGTTCCATTTTTAGTTTTTTGAGGAAACTCCATATAGTTCTCCACAGTGGCTGCACCAGTCTGTATTCCCACCAGCAGTGCAAAAGAGTTCCTTTTTCTCCACATCCTTGCCAATACTTGTTGTTTGTTGATTTGTTGATGATAGCTATTCTGACAGGTGTGAGATGATACCACATTGTTGTTTTGATTTGTATCTCTCTGATTATTAGTGACTTTGAGCAGGTTTTCATATGTCTCTTGGCCTTCTTTCTGTCTTCTTTTGTAAAGTGTCTATTTAGATCAGTTACCCATTTTTTTATTGGGTTGTTTATCTTCTTTTTGTTAAGTTGTATGAGCTCTCTGTAAATGTTGGAGATTAAACCCTTATCATTGATATCATTTTCAAATATGTTCTCTCATGCAGTGGGCTTTCTTGGTGTTTTATTGATGGTTTCCTTTGCTGTGCAAAAGCTTTTTATTTTGATGTAGTCCCATTTGTTTATTTTCTCTTTAGCTTCCATTGCCCTAGGAGTAGTATCAGGGAAGAAGTTCTTTCGGCTTATGTCAGAGATTTTTTCTGCCTGTGGATTCCTCTAGTATTTTCATGGTTTCCCGTCTTATGTTTAAGTCCTTTATCCATTTTGAGTTTATTTTTGTGTATGGTGTAAGTTGGTGATCTAGCTCCATTTTTTGCATGTATCTGTCCAATTTTCCCAACACCATTTGTTGAAGAGACTCTCTTGACTCCATTGTATGTTCATGCCTCCTTTGTCAAATATTAATTGAGCATAGTGGTTTGGGTCAATTTCTGGGTTCTCTATTCTATTCCATTGATCTATATGTCTGTTCTTGTGCCAGTACCAGGCAGTTTTAAGAACAGTGGCTTTGTAATACAGCTTGCTATCTGGTATTGAGATCCCACCTGCTTTGTTCTTCTTTCTCAAAGCCTTGAAATTTTACCATCGAAAAAACCAGCAAACAAATATCTATATATGATTTAATGGTTATAATACTTTTTATAATTATCTTAAGATATCAATTAAATTTTAACTGGTCTTTATATTTAAAATTTCAGTTGGGATCACAGAATTAATCCTCTTATTTAATTAGACCAATAAACAATGTATTTTGAATTCCTAATGATTTTCAGAGAAAACATAACATTTTTTTTAACAATAAATTTTTATACTTTAGTCATTTAGTTACCACAATTACATTTTCTCCCAAATCAATTTGAACTTTAAACTTTTAGAGCTGGCAAGTCAAATATTTAGCTTTTATTTGATTATTAACACTTAGATTTTTAAGAATAAATTTCAAAAATACAATAACTAACTTTAAACTGACCATGTTTTTTCTGCCCAGGGAAATTGAGTAGCAAGCCTGCAGGTATTCAAATGCAAAATTGTCCTTAAAGAATGGCTACTGGCGGGAAGCTGATTTCAAACAAGCCACATTTAAATCAGCATACTGAGAGAGTGGACTTCCATATTGGATTGCCATGTGTCTCCCTTCCTCCACATCCTGCTTACTTCAGGGGAAGCATAGGAACTGATCTGGCCACATATCTTTTCATGCTTAATAGATAAGACAGATCTTAAATTTTTTCCTTTTTCGCTTTCCGAAGTAATTACTAGCACCTAATTTGGCCAAATTTTGCATTTCCCTGCGAGTTCTATAATTTTTAAACAAAACTTTAAGTCATTTCATTGAAGGAGAGCAGATAGCCCTACTCTCTCTTGCCACCTTTGAATTTCTCCGCACCAGAGGTGGTTTCAGCAGCAGAGTTTCATTTCTTATTACAGAGTTTAGATTCCAAATACAAATTAAGATTTTAATTTGAACAAGAAACCACATTCCTTAAGCATGCAAACCAAATGTCTATAATAAAGTTTACTTTATAACCCAATTCTGCCCCATGAGCCTGGCTGAAAAAGACATTCCCACTCTACTATCAGATCGTGACTTCTGCAGCTGATCATGGGCTTTGCATGTGATGAATTTCCCTCACCTATATGGTGATTTTTCCTCCACTTTTTCGGTGTAATCTTCCTTTCTTCGCTCTAGGTGAAAATATCATCCCCCCAGAGGTCCCACGTCGAAGGCACCAGTTGCGAGTGCCCCACTTTGGGCTGCCAGTTGCAAGTGTCTCCCACATGTCCCACATGGTTTAGGGTTCAAATTCAGTGTTTGGGCTCTGGAGGAGGCTGCACACAAACAAAAGAGACTAGAAAATATTAATTTGGAAATATTGGGGGCCAGGCAGAAGTCCAACTCAAGGGGAAGGACTCCACCCCGCTCTGGCCTTGCTATCCCTTTTATTAAGACTGTGGGATACACCCATAGCCTTTAGGCAGGCAATTCCAATAATAGCCAATCAGCAAGAATTTACATAAAACTAAAAGGTGGAAGTTGCTTTAGCTACCATTGTCTCAGCTAAGTAGTGGGTGCTTGGCTCTTACCTTTCAGAGCTTCAGGGTTGACTAGCCTTCTGGGTTCCTTGTCCACACCTCTCTGCTAATGAGGATAATGGGGGGCAGGGGGCTTCAACACTAGACCACCACAGGATGCCCAGACATGCTTGACCACCAGACCACCCACATGGGGTCTTTCACAGCTTTCAGAATGGGGGGAGCTCACCTATTCACAGGTCGCTGAAAAAGAAAAGGTTGGATACACTTGAAATTGTGACATACATATTCTCACAAGAATATTCTAGCCTGACCCATGTGGCTCAGTGGTTGAGCGTTGACTTATGAACCTGGAGGTTACAGTTCAATTCCTGGTCAGTGCACATGCCCACGTTGTGGGCTCCATCCCCAGTGTGGGGCATGTAGGAGGCAGTCGATCCATGATTCTCTCTCATCATTGATGTTTCTCTCTCTCTCTCCCTCTCCCTTCCTCTCTGCAATCAATAAAAATATATTTTAAAGAAGAATATTCTGAGAAGTTTCCTCTTATTTGCATAGTGTCCCATATTTATATCAGTGGAAACCACAAGAGTTCACAGTTGGGCCTTAGCCATGGTGACTTAGGCTCTCAAACCCAGACCATGGGCAGGAACCCAGGTTTGAGTTTCTCCCCGGCACAGGGCCTCCCAACCCAGCTCTGCCCTGGGATCCTGAAAGAACCCCCTGCCTCGGCCAGGAGAGTCAGAGCCGTCAGGTCAAGTGGCTCAGGCTATTCCCACTTCCTTCTGCCACGCCAGGTGAGAGCCACGGCGAGGGACACCCTGGTGGGTTCCATGCCGAGCCAGAGGGGGTTGCACAGCTTTGGAAAAGAAAATCAGCCTTAGCAAACCAGCTCTTTTACCAGAGGAGGAAGGATCTCAGGGAGAGAGGGTGGTAGAGGCAGGCTCGGTACCTGCCACTTTAAGCTCTACAGGACACACACTCATGTCAACAGCGAACAGACAGCCATGGCAATCTAAGCCATTTTGTTTATAGAAGTTTTTTCTTACTGAGAGAGGTGATTGTGAGTGAGTATAAAAATAAATTATTTTATCCCCAAAGTGTTTTTGTATGGAATTATGAGAGTGGATTAAAATTGAATATGTTGAAATGGAATCATTGTGGAACATTAATATTTTAAATCTCCATTGGGATAGTAGGAATACACTGTATTATTAATTGGGGTGATGAAAAATATGAGTTGTTCCCCTAGGCTGTAAAAACAAGTCCTATTGCATTTCACAAAGATGATTTTGAATGCTTGAAGTTAAAGTATGACCCTGCATATGTTAATTTGGTTCCAGAACTAAATAGTGACAACTAATCAATATAAAATAAATGAATATTGATATGGTAAGACTTTTTCAATATGTTATTTATAGACTCTTAAAACAAGCTAGACATTGCATCTAAGGAATCAATATGGTGATATGGAAATTATAGGGCTAATACTTTGTATTTTAAATTCTCAGGGTGATGAATAGTTGTTAAATATTTATTCCCTGATGATTTATGCCCTTGATTAGTTTCCAAAAATTATTCTACTTTAAAAAATGAGCAATCTGGCCTCATTGATTTCCTTTACATTGAATTATATGGCCATTCTTCAAGGCTGGACAAGCAAAAAAGAGAGAGATCACCTAAAAAAATAGAAGAAGCTGAATGTTTGGTTTATTGCTTCATACATTTGCACTGGCATAGGATAAAAGAACCAGGGGGAAAAATGCCGGTGGTCAGTGTTTTAAATGTTCAATTATTTGACATTTAATATCATATGCCATGCTTTTTAAATTTAATCACACATTTGTAAATACAGGGTGTCCCCAAAACATCTATACACAATCAGCTGATGGCTCAATTGGTATTTCTTTCTTTTCAGCCATACTAAACTTTGAACAAAAGAAATTCATCCTAAAATGCTCCTGGAAATTTGAAAACGTAGCTGAAGTGCAAAACCTGTACTTCAAATTATCCTTTTTTAAGTTATTATACATTTTAATGTGAAAGACAATGGAAAAAGATGAAAGTTGGCCAAGGCATGGAAGAAACTTATATATAGGGCGCCCCGAAAAATGTATATACAATTTAACAGCTGATAACTCACTTAATTTTCACTCCTTTTCAAGTTTAACTGATTTGAAATAATGTGTGAAGCCAGACTAAGCTTTGAACAAGGATTTACCCACTAGATGTGTTTATGAGGGCACACAAAAGATAACGCTTACGGTACAAAACCAGCAGCAGTTGGAGAGCTGAAGACACAGACATAGAACGAAATGATTCTTGATGTTTGTGATGCCATCGCTTCGGGTTATGAGCAGTGCCTGGGCCAGAACGCCATCAGTTTTAAAACAGGAGCTGACAAAAAGGAGTATTTGTTTCTTGTATTCTTTTAAATTCTGAAACTGAACTGTCCATAATGAACTGTCCATTAATAAACACTGACTTTATAATCATTCAAAGTGTGTGTGCATTTTGCGGGGACACCCTATATATAACTTTCTTCCATGCCTTCGCCAACTTTCATCCCCCTCCCGCCGCCCTATTGTTTTCACGTTAAAATACACAAGGAAAGTACCATGTGCCTAAGTCATTCTGTTTTCAAGAGTAAATGGGAATTAGGCACAATTACAGAAAGGAAGATGAGGACAGTGGACAGAGGAGGCCTGGGGACATTCTGAGGGAGCCCTGGGGAAGCCCGGGGCAAAGAACAGAGGTGAGGCCTACATACACCTTATTCTTCATCAAATGCTCTTTGCCTCCAGCTCCTGAGGTGTAGCAGAAACATCCTGGAACTTTCAGCCAATGAACTGAAATCTCGGTTTGCAAAGGATCAACCTGATTTTGGAAAAAAGAAAAAAAAAACTATCCAAGTTAACCTACTGGCTGAAATCTCAGATGGCACCCCCCGAAAAAGGTAAAAGAAATTCCTTTAAAACATAAAAAAGACTTGATGCATCTTAAATTTTTAAAAAACATTCTCAAAACATTTACTCTAATAGTTTGTTCTTTGTATTTAGTAAAATTTTTATATTAAAATTTGTCTACATAACTGATCTTATTTGTCTAAATTGTACTTCTATGTCTCAATATCCTTATTTCCATTCATGGGAAGACACTTGGGCGCCTTCAGCAAAATAGTGGTTTGGGGTTATTTGAATCCTTCCCGCAGTCACCAGAAATGCTTTGTATTCTTCTCAGAACATCCTCAAATCTGACCCCAGCTGCCTGGGACACAGGAGGCTAATTTGATTTGAAAGGAACTATTTAGATACTACATAACCCTTTTACATTTTTGTGATTTGAAGTTGCAACCTTTCATTCATTTCAGCAATGCTGGGATGTTTTTTGCCACGTCAACTTTTTATTGTTTTGTAGGGTTTGGGGAAAGTAAGTTCTTCAAGATTAGAATGGGGCTGGATATTCCCAGCAGTTTGCTCTCAAATTCTAATCCAGAACCATCCATTTCCAGTACCAACACACAAAATCATAGAAAAAACAAAACCCTAAATATTTTCAATGTAGAGATGCTCTCAAAAGAAAAAGAAAACACACTAAAAAACTGCCCATGCAATAAAAAAGGTCACAAAACCCTGTGTGGGAAGCAGGAGATTTAGTGTGGTGACTAGAAGGCATTAGATCAGGTGCAGGACCCAAGGGTCACGGTTCAGGTTTGCACAACCGTGGGAAAGAGGCTGGTGGAAGCTCATGAGTTCCAGGAGCTGGAGTGGAGCCCACAGGAGGGAGCCAGCGGCCAGGATGGGGACCTCTCCACTGTGTTAGAAATGAACCAAGGCAAACTGTATCCTTTCCAGAAGGACAGTGTCACACGCCTTTCGCCTGGAGACAGGTGGAAGGAGCAAGTCCTCCTGAGTATCTTGTGCGGACTCTGATATGTATGAGAGGGAATTCAAACTCCTCTTATGTATGGGGAGTGTTGAGAGAGCCTAAGCCAATTCATTAAAATGAGCTCTGGTGAAGAGAAACCTCAAGGACTCCCAGGAGCAAATGGAAAATCTCCCAGCCCAGGGCTAGGGGCTCCAGAGAGAGCACCCCCCTGGAGACAACACAGTAAGTCAACTCTGCAGAAGAGCCAGTGACTCTCAGAAGGATGAGCAGTGATGAGGAAAATGATACAGGTGGTGTGGGGAGCAACTGTGAACACTCTTTGACAGTGGCCACAGAGAAGAAAGATAGAATCATGATGAAAGGGAAGCACAGTGTAAACATAAAAATTAAAGAGAAGATGGGAAGACATACAGAGAAGATAGGAGGAGTTATGTTAAATTAAAATAAACTCTAAGTGGTTAATTGTTTTATATTTTCCTTTATCTTTTCTTGTTCACTGATTAGTATAGCTGTTTTCTTTCTCCTTCCTTCTTTCCTTCCCTTTTCAATCCACCTAAATGCAGAAACAAAGATTCAGAGACGCTCCTCATCTAAGGGCCAGAAGAAAGTTCGCCAGCACACATTTGGGAGCAGGTGCCTGGGTGACAGGATCTCAATTGCTCAAAATACTGGAGGTCCCATAAATCATTCTCCTTCTGCATGAGGATGAGGTATAAGTGGCAGCTCAACACTTACACATTCATTGAGCATTTATCACTGTCCTGATGAGGGGATGACTCAGCATCATGGGGAGAAGGCATGGGGTTCAGGAGGCACCTGGCACTCTCTCCCCACTGCCCACACTATGTCAATGTTTCTCAACCTTGGAAATACACCATTAGTCCATGTTAAAGCACAATAACTTACCATCACACATCTAACATGTCTCTTTGCCAACCTATAGGTCTTGGGTAGATATGGTTCATATTATTATTCCTGTTTCAGAAGCAAGAGGGATGATATAAAGAATATTATCCTTGCCAAGCCAGGATGGCTCAGTGATTGCGTGCCAACCTATGAACCTAGAGGTCATGGTTTGATTCCTGGTCAGGACACATGCGAGGTTGTGGGCTTGATCCCCAGTAGGGGGTGTACAGAAGGCAGCCCATCAATATTCTCTTTCACTGATGTTTCTATCACTCTCTTCCTCTCCTTTCCTCTATGAAATCAATAGAAAATACATGTAAAAAATGACTCTCCTGACAGGTATCACATTGGAAGCGTAGGTACAGCCACTGCAGGACTACTGATTACCCTTGCTGTCTGATTACTCTTGTGTTTCCTCAGGTTCCTGGACAGATTTTTGAGTCATGAATACTAGCCTTTTATGGGATCGTGGAAACCAAGAGATCATCAGAGTGTTTTTTAATTTAAATTCTTTATTGTTGAAGTATCACATATGTTTCCTTTTTTCTCCCATTGACCTCTCCCTGGCCACTCCCACCCCTCAGCACATGCACTCACCCCCCTACTGTCTGTGTCTATGGGGTATGCTCGTATGCATGCATCCGAGTCCTGTGATTGCTCTCTTAATGCCCCTCCCTTCATCATCCCCATCAACACAGTCTTTAAAGACAAAAATATTGAAACATGGTAGTGTAAGGAGAGCATCCAAAGTCATACACCTCTTCTACACATGCCATCAATGCTCATTGGTCTCACAGAGGCTCAGGCTTTCATATGGCAGCCGTGCCAATCCAAGTTATCCTGACCTTTTAATTCCAACATGTATATCACCACAGACAGAACTCTCTAACTGTTTACTCGATATTCCACTTGGCTGCATGAAAAATATTTTAATGAAACTTCGGGTCTTTGTTCTCAAACATACCAAGTACAACCTCTCATATACTGTTTAATAGTGACCCCTGCTCAGACCTAAAAACCTGGCCATATTCACGAGTCCTCTCCTTCTCTCTTGCAATTTATCCAATCCATCAAGATATGGTTTAGGCTCTGGCTTCAAAATATATCCAGCATGTCTGCCCGGTGGTTTGGTGGTTGAGGATTGACCTAGGAACCAGGAGGTCACAGTTTGATTCCCAGTCAGGGCATATGCCTGGGTTGTGGGCTGGATCCCAGTAGGGGGTGTGCAGGAGGCAGCCAATCAATGATTCTCTCTCATCACTGATGTTTCTCTCTCTCCCTCTCCCTTCTCTGAAATCAATAAAAAATTTTTAAAAAGCACTCATATTTTGTTTCAGCCCTTTACCATGGATACAAGTACCGTAGAGTTGGGACACCCTCTTAGCATAATTAAGCTTGATCTTGTGACATTCCGTAGATCTTTCCTGGGTAGCTAATGGGCTGTAGGAGGTGCAGCAAGTGCTGCCAAAACAAGTGAAACTCACAAGAACATTGTAAATTACCTTGCTTACCTCTGACTATAAAATAAAGGCTCAGCTTGCAGTCTGGATCTGTTCTGTGGTCTCAGTCATGCACAGAAGATCCACCTAGACCCAGCTTATTCTCTTTGTCTGTCTTTTCTTCATCCTTCGCCGGCCCTCCCTCAGGCTTGCTGAACCCTCGGCTGTGCTGGCACGGTACAAGGAGCAAGTCTGGATGTGCCCTGGCCTGAACAGATGCAGTCAGGTGCCCCAACAGATGAGAGGTCAACAGGTTGTGACTGGAGGGAAGGCTGAGCAGACTCTGGCTGCAGAAGAGTGAGGATTAGGCTGTACAGGTTCATTAAGAAAAATGGAGCTTAAGGTGAGATATGCAGGAAGTCTTCTTTTGATGAAAAGGTATATAATTACATAATACTAGAGGCCCAGTGCATGAAATCCGTGCACGAATAGGGTCCCTAGGCCTGGCCGGCAATCAGGACTGATTGAGGCCTTCCTTCCCCTGGCTGTTGGCTGCTAGCTGGGGCCTTCCTTCATTCCACACTGCCCCCTGGTGTTCAGAGCATGTCATAGCAAGCAGTTGGAAACCTGGTTAGCCCAACTCCTGAGGGGGCAATTTGCATATTAGCCACTAGAGAGGATTGCCCAAATGCTAGGTGAAATTGCTATCTCCTCCTTTGGGCTTCACAGATTTACACACATGGGACTCTCCTAAGAGGAAGGGATTATACTTAACCTTTCATATCTCTGGCCAAAGTCACACTATTTTGGGGGAAAACGTTGCTGATCCCCCAACACTTTTGGTTCTGCCCAGGCCAACCACTGGCTCAGCATGAAATATACACATTATTGAGTCATGAGCTATATCAATGACTACATGCCAACGTGTAAATCAACTACAAATAACACTTAAAGTCCTGGGCATTCATACAAAGGAACATAATTGGCTATCAATCCCACGCACCCTGTAACAATGTAATGCTTAGGATAGCAATACATGCTCCCTTGTCTTGTATTATGTATCTGGTCTTACCAGCAGTTAACAATTAGGTAACTATAATTCAATAAAGTATAAGATATTAAATAAAAATGATACAATTATGGAAGAACATCTCTAACTGCTAGTTTCAGCCCCTGGGGAAAACCTGTGTTAATCCCTGTGTATTCTGGGAGGAAAACCATTACCTTTGTAGATAGACAGAGAAACCATTACTTTTCTGGTTTCAGAGAAATATATTGTAATGTCATCAAAAATGATTACTTTGTCGTCTCTCCCCTACAAAACTTTTGAGAACCAATTCAAAGGTTAACTAGTGCAGCTGGATGAATGGATGTATTATCCATACCTTGGGAGCTCTGTATAATGACATATCAAAATCATATTTTCTATCCTTACGTGTAAATGGTCCAGACATAGGTGATTAAAAGACAGAGGTCCATGAATATGAATACAGGTAATAAGGTCATCACCAGAGTTGAAGAGAATTGAAATTGCATGATTAAAGTGCTCACGAATATACTAAATACTATATTAAAGAGATTATAGGACATTTCTGAAAGGCACATTTCATTTTAAGGAAATATCATGTGAGGAAATCTAGTACCTTCAGGCAGTTCTCCAAAAATAATTAAAATAGTCGCCAAGATTAAACAGCACAGACATTTCCCCACAGGGAACAGTTTTTACATCCCACTTCTCTACTGGCGTTAAACGGAGAGACAATACTACCCACTACTTGGACAGACCCGTGTCCTGGAAGGCAAGGGTGTGAACTCAAACTGTACATAGCAAAATCCAGCTCCATGACCCCATCCCGAGACCGCCAGCCTTCCATCACTGATGTCTCCCTCTGCCCACAGTGCGGCCCTTGAGGACTATGGTGAAGTGTATATTTTCAGCACTTTGACATTTTAAAGGTGACATCCTATTGCATTTGGACAAGAGCTTGGAGTCTTTCAATAGAATAAGAATTACCCTCTCACATGACATTACTAGCATCTACCAATCAGCCTTTACCAATAGAAAGAACCATGATTTATGGTGCAATGGAGGGCACTGTATAATAAAAGCATAATCTGCAAATAGACCTAAAGGTGGAATGACCACTCAGACCACCACACTATGATATGCACTGACGCCAGGCCAGCCAAGGGGGGTGTGCTGTGATTGGTCAGGGGACTGGGCCTGCCATTGCCCCACGATTGCCCCAAAGAGGGAGGCTCAGGCCACCCTCTGTGGGGTGATCAATCAGGGGGGTTCTGCAGAACTGGAGAACCGGGGGGGGGGGGGGTGGCAAATGCAGGCAGTGCCAAGCCAAGGCAGGTGAGGGTGGGGGGAGGGGCCACGAGGCAGCCGGGGCTGGGAAGGCCATTCCTTGCATGAATTTCGTGCATCAGGCCTCTAGTTAATTTATAAATACAAGTTGTATCTGTCTGGGTTCTCCAGAGAAGCAATACCAACAGGATGTGGATGTAAATAAAGATGTGTTTTAAGGGACTGGCTGGCATGATTATGGAGCTGGCAAGATCAAAATCTGCAATTAGGTCCAAAGGCCAGAAGGCTGGAGATTTGGGGACGAGCCAGTGCTGCAGGTCATTGAAGGTCAACTGCCTGCAGAAGCCCCTCTGCTCAGGGAGGTCAGTCTTGTTCTGTTCAGGGGTTCAGCTGCTAGATGAGGCACCCCGCATTGTGGAGGACACACTGCTTTCTCACAGTCCACAGACTTATTTACATGTGGATCCCAGCTAAAAACACCCTTGTGGGGACGTCCAAAATAATGTTTGACCATGTATCTGGGCCCCACGGCCCAGCCAAGTGGCATAATATTAATTATCACATAAATCAAGTGTGATTATTGATCATGTAACCGACATGTCCATGCTCCATCTTCATTACAAAGCTGTCTGGACATTAATGAAAGGCAAAGCCGTGACCCAGCACACAGGTGGTTCACAGACAAAGCTCACACAACCCTTCACCCTCATGGGTTTCAAGTTCACAGGCCTCACACACAGCACATCTCAGCTTTCCCTGAGTTTCCACTGGGAAACATAAGCCTTGGGAAGAACACTGCTTGCTTCATGTTTAACTACAGTGCAGGGATGGATCCTCTGGCAATGCCTGCGACGGCAGATGGCTTTCCATGATCTGTTACTCAAAATTCGAGTTCGTGACTGGGCTTGGTCTGCGGGCTTGTCGCCTGCAAGAGTAATTTGTGCGGCCCGGCCAGAGCGCACCCCCAGTGCCACCCGCCATCTGGGGCGGCATCTGCCTGGAGCATGTCAGTCCAGGTGTCTTTGCCAGGAAGACGCATCCCCTCTGACGTCTTCCCCAGGCAAGGCCATGGGGGCAAGGCGGGATTGGTAATGAGACTTCAAGGGGTGACTCTCAACATATTCATTTTGCATAAAATGTAAAACCACATTCGGTGCTTCTGTGGCTTTGGGAGCGCATGTTCCCAACAATTAACTTGGAAAAAGTCGTTTCTCTTCGAAGCCACCTCTCCCTGCAGAGGCAGAGCCCAGCAGGGCTCCCATCTAAGTGGCGTGCTGCAGGGATGGAAGGCGAAGTGAATGATGGAGTCCCAGACGTCAAACATTTAAAAAGATGCACACGTCTCGGGCTTATTCTAAAGGGAGAACAGCGCCTTGTGCTTCATAAATTATTTCTTTGGGGGACGCTGACTGGCACACTGGTTAGCACTTGGCAACTGAGAATCCTTGCTTGCCTCCGCCAGGCTGAACACAGTCCTGCAAACACGCGTGTCGTCCTCAGTCTTGGAGGTCACCTTCCCCGAGTGGTAATCACTGAGGCAGCAGACATGCATGCGATGCAGTTTTTGAAATGGATGGAGCGCCATGGCAAGCAATGACTACGGGGTTATTGACTCACTTTCCTCCCTGCTCATCATGAATTTAGGCTCACTTTTCTTTCCCTGGTGTTTTCTTGGCCAGTTTTTTCAAAATTAAAACCTTGGCTGCTGGTGTATAGAGAAGGACACATTCCCTGCTCACGTTCACATTCGAAGGCCCTCAGAGAAAGACGGCCATCGCCTCAGCTCCCTGAGAGGATTCAGGTCATCGTTAATGTGAGCATTGTTGGAGATCTGAGTTAGCGTGGGAAATGGTCCTGTGCCTATTCTTTAGGCTGCCTTCCTAATCTCCTGACTTCTGCCTGCCTTGCTGCTGTGCAGACTCTGTTCACGTGCCAACATGGTTCCAGGCTCATCAAAGAAAACCAAGGTGCCGGCTGATGTTGTAATTAGCCTCTTGTCAGAGCCGCGGCAGAGCTTCCTGCTGCAGCACGCCTAAGCTGTCACATTCCCACAAATGGATTCATCCTCGTGAAACTCACTGCCATAGATCAATGTTGACCTCTTCTCCTCATCAACCATGTCCAGATGTGATTCTGAAAATAGAGGGACCTCATTCGACCGAGATGTAGCACTCTGAAGCCATCGGAAAAATATCTCAGCACTCGGAAGCCATCGGAGAGTAACCCAATGGCTTCAGAGTGCTGAGATATTTTTCTTGGATCAGGAGAATCCAGAGGTTATTTAGGAGTTAAGTTAGAAGCTACCAGATGTAGGAGCCTTCTCTGGCAGAGAACATGAGGACAAATTCTTACCTGGAGCCATAGTTAATTTGATTTGATGGAAGGGTGGGTGGAGTTGGAATCATCAATGTGGGTGCAGAGTGATAGGAAAAATCCACAGTGAGAGGACAAACATCCTCTGTTATTCACACATAATCAGATTATATCACCGGGCATTTAAGTAGAAATGTATTATGATGTATCATCTGATGTTTCTGTTAATGCTCCTTATGTTACTGTAGCAATAGTGCAGATATGGATTAATAAAGGAAATAGGACTTCTTACAAATTTCAGCATCCTTATTAAACCCCATGGGCCACCACACCTACCGGAATCCCAAGACTTTTGTTTTATTTTGTCATTGATGTATATCACATCAATGTCAGAATATTAAAGGTGGGAGCAAGTATATTAGCAGAACTGTAATAAGTAGGAGCTTCCATGGTGAATGCACATATTTGAAAATCTCTAAATAGTTTATGCATATTCTTTCATGGTCTAAATTGCTGAATATTAGGCTAATATAAATAATAATCTCTGGCACAAGTTAAATTAATAAAATAATTCAGTAATGCCTTGCTGGCATGGTTTGATTCCTGGTCAGGTCACATACCCAGTAGGGGGTGTGCAGGAGGCAGCCAATCAATGATTTGCTCTCATCATTGATGTTTCCCTCTATCCTTCTTCCTTCCTCTCTGAAATCAATAAAAATATATTTAAAATAATAATAATAATTCAGGAATAATTATCTTAAATTATACCTTATTCTGACAAGGGAAAGACCTCCTCTAAACACATGTAAAGTATTTGAACTGTCACACAGACGTGGTGACAGCGAGGTGGGCATGTTCAGCGTCACAGCTGACAGTGTGGTGGGCGTGGTCAGCATCACTGATGACTGTGGTGGGCATGGTCAGCGTCACTGGTGAAGGTTGACTGTATTATTGTTCCCACCTAGTTACTCACTGTCTCTAGAGAAGGCTGAGCCTCCTGTCTGTTATCATGTGACTCAGCTTCCTTCCTGCATTTGTGTTTGGCTTGGCCATGTGACCTGATCTGGCCAATGGCAGGAAAGCAAAGGGGATAAATACAACAGCTTCCCAGCCAGGGCATGTTTCTGCCACTCTCCCGCATTTTACCTCCTGACTCAGCACTGTTCCTCCTTCAGGCAGGATGCTAAGAAGAGGAAGGGGTTCAGCTGAGCAGAACAGAGGAGAGGGGACCCGCAGCCAGTCCCAGCTGCCACGCCCTGACGGTTTTGAGGTTCTGTTATTCATCCTTTCCCAGGACAGACATGAATTCACCGAGCTCTTCACACAGTGCCTTACAGCCACCATGAGCACCTCCCTCCCAGGGACCTCTGCATGCACTGCCGCAGGATGAGCTGCACATGGCCGTAGACGCTAAATAAACCGCAGCGTGTATTCACAAGGCTCACAGGCATTGCAACCCCAGTTACATGGCGAAAGCTAATGCTGTAGAACGGTGCTAACTGGAACAGAAGCGGTAAGAGGACAATGCTCCCTAAACGTGTGACCCACGCCCAGATCAGCCCCGGAGGACTCCTGCTGTCTGCACACTCCCTTCTGTCTCAGCCTCACTCCTTCATGTCTGACATAGGCCACCCCCTCTCTCACATTAGGCCTCTCTCACAAAGGCTTTCCTGCTGTTTGAATTAAATGTATCGGGATGACATGGGTTCATAAAGCTATTTAGATTCCAAGTGTACATTTCCATGGTATATCATCTGTATATTGATTCCTTTCTTTTGAAAAATAAAAATGAAAGAGACCAATTCCAATTCGTTTTTAAGATTGTGCCCCACAAAACACTGGGGAATCTTTTGTTTGTGTGTATTTCAGCTTCCTGTTATTTGATTTTATATTGGAGACATATTTATAGTTTAGAACCAACAATAAAATTTGTATAGCACATATATTTTCTTGTTCTATTAACATATACCTCATATTATCAAAATGATCAGCAAAGTAAAGTTATAGAATATATTTATTAGACCACATATTAGACCACTAGTAAGAGCTAAAAATTAAAATCAGTAAATAAAATCAACTGTCAATTCCATTTAGATGTTATAATAATATACAAAATACATTTTATATGGGCCTACACGTATTTACATATTATATGATTTTAGATACATATTTTAAAGAAAACTTTGAGATTGTTTTTCTTAGTACTTATATTCTGGCAACATCAGGACCACCTGGAAGCTCGGTGAAATGCAGATTGGGGGGCTCTGCTTCCATAGAGCGGTGTGGGGTTCTAGGCTCTGTTTCTTGCATCCCCAGTTGGCACCGATGCAAATGGTTCAAGAACTCCAAAGGCTCTCAAACTATGTTTTTTAAAGTCTATTTCCCTGTGAAAGAGAAAAGGCCTAAAAAAGTTAATATGCCTGATTTATAACTTTTTCTACACTACAAACTAGGTCTCCTAACAGCAAGTTTTCCTTTATCTTCCATGCAATTCAAATGCCTACACCACCCAACGTGACCTATAGATTCAGTGTGAACCCTGCCAAAGCTCCTATGGCATCTTTCACAGAAAAAGAAGAAAATCTTAAAATTTATATGGAGCCACAGAGGACCCCAAAAACAGCCAGAGCAAACTTGAGAAAGAGGAGCAAGGCCGGAGGCATCACACTTCCTGGTTCAAACTATATGATCAAACTGTAGTAATCAGAACAGTGCGGGCTGTCACCAAAACCCACACGTCCACCCCTGGAGGCACAGCAGAGCCCAGGAATCACCGCCCGGATGCAGTCAGTCAATCTGACCAAAAAGGCAGATAGACACAATGGGGAATTTACAGTCTCTGCACCAAGTGATGCTGGGAAAACTGTACGGCCACATGCCGAAAAACGAGACCGGGCCCATATCTTACACCGCACCCAAAAATTAAGAGAACATCCATCAAAGGCTTGAAGGAAAGACATGAAACCCTCCACCTCCTAGACTCTTGGTCTTAGGCTGTACACTGCTAGCCCACAGGTTGAGCACCGCTGCTGTAGAGCCTAAGACCATCGGAAAACACAGATATTTACATTACGATTCATTAACAGTAGCAAAATTACAGTTATGAAGTAGCAACGAAAATAATTTTATGGTTGGGGGTCACCACAACATGAGGAACTGTATTAAAGGGTCGTGGCATTAGAAAGATTGAGAACCACTTTCTTAGAGGAAAACCTGGAGTAAACGCCTTGACATTGGTCTTGGCAATGATTTTTTTTTTATTTTTGGATTTGATACTGAAAACAAGGGCAAAACAAAAATGAATGGAAAATACCTCTAAAATGTTGGCTGTATGTTGCCCATCCCTGTGGCCACAGGACCTGCGGGTGTGTGAGTGAGGGCAGTTTCCTCCTTGCTGCGCTTTCCTCCTCTCGGGGACAGCCAGGCTAAGGGTTTACTGCTTCTCCTCTGAGGAAGGGGAAAATGGCATCAGACTATCCCCATTCATGTAACTGGTTCACCATACCCCACTGACACACAATAGTGAATGTGCATGTGTGTGTATCAATATGTATGTGTGTGCGTATGCAATCTATATTACACATCTACTAGGGGCCCAGTGCACGAATTCGTGCCTGGAAAGGAAATGTGGGCCACAAGGCTGTGGTGGGCACAGGGGTGGGTCTTGGCCCATCCCCCGTGCCCCTGCCTAGCCCCTCCTGCCACGGCCCCCCAGTCCTCTGTCGGCCAGCAGCCCCATTCTTGCCTCTGCTGTTCCCACTTGCTGAGGGCCCGGACCCTGCTTACACCTGCTGATACCGCAGAGCAATTGGGGCCTGCGCCAGCAGCAGGTGTGAGCAGGGCCGACACTCTCAGTGGGTGTGAGTGGTGGCTGCTGCCCTGATCACCCCTCAGGAGCAGGGGCAGGTGGAAAAGCTTTCTGGATGACCTTCCAGATGAAGCTGGGGCTGCAGGTGCCTACCAGTGGCTGGAGGGAAACCCAGGTCCTGGGTGCTGGAGGGAAGCCAGTGCAGGCAGCTGGGGGAAGGAAGGCCCTCTCTTGCACGAATTTCATGCATCAGGCCTCTCTCTCTCTCTCTCTCTCTCTCTCTATCACTCTCTCTCTCTCTCCATATATATGTATGTGTGTGTGTGTGTGTGTGTGTGTGTGCATGCATAACAGGGCCGTCATAGTGACTGGTTGTACGGTCGAATGGTCAGCCACTTAGCATATTAGGCATATATATATGTATATCTGGTCAATAACTGTATCGCTTTCAAGGCTGTTATTTAAAACATTTAAGTACTGATTACCTTCTTTCGTTTTCCACCGTTACTTCATCTAGTCCTCTACTACGCTCTCTCTCTGGATATTATCCCACCACTATACTGGAACATCAGCTTCACTGTCACCACCACCTGTCCCTCTTGGCTACACCTGTCCTTTCTGTCCTTCCCTTTCTCATCACGCAGCATAAAGACAGGGGTGCACAATTCTCTTGCCCCTCCCCACATTTCTCATACCCGACTGTACCATTTCTAACTCTGATGAAAAGCATATTATTTCATACTCCATTATTACACCCACAGAAAAGAATGTGATTAGAGAAAAAAATAAATCAGCTATGCGCACTGTTTTTGTTCTAAGTGAATAGAGGCATCTCATAGGGTGGACTATTTCTGCTAGGCAGCTCGACTAATGTTTCCCTAGTCAGTGAACCTCAAAAATGTCCAGGACAGCCACTTTCTCCCATTCAATCTCCAACATCTCCTCCCCTCTTTTATCAAGCTGATGTCTTACCATCTATTTGACAGCAAGAGACTAACAAAAGAAAACAAACTCATTTTCTTTGGAAGAGATGCCGACTCACTTGCACTCATCTCAGATTCCTCTTCATCTCTTCTTAGCACAAGGCTCGGCATCTTTGCAGATAATTGTGTAATGGGCTTCTTGGTTACACTTTCAAGACTGAGCTTCCCCACAACACGTGCTACTTAGAAGTAGAAAGACAGAGTAGGAGTCCAACAGACACGATCTAAACTAACAGGAAAAGACCCCTAGGAAGGGGACACACAGGAACCCTGCTCTTCCTGAGATTGTGCTCAGAAGGGACAAAACTCCGCAACTCTGGTAGTCCCGCCCCCAAAACTAAACTGCATCTAACCACAAGGAAACATCAGACAAGTGTACTTGGAGGGACTCCCCCAAATACCAACGGCATCAGAAACAAGACTGAGGAACCATCAGATTAAGGGAGATAAAGAAAAATCATTCAATACGATGTAAAATCCTGAGTTGGATCCGGGACCAGATTTTTTTTTCTTTGACAATAAGTGACATCATTGAACAGTAGGCAAAAAATGTGAATGAAGTCATTACATCAGACACCAGGATTGTAGCAATACTGCCTACATAATTGCACTGTGCTTGGGAGAACTTTATTTCTCCATATCTTATCCATCTCTAAGAAACAGATGTAAACATTTTGTAACAGAGTTGGAACACTTTAGGATAATAAGAGAAAATTCAAAATTCTTTAACTTATGGGCTGGATATGAAGGGTACATCCCTGATCCTGCAGGGGAGGATCCACACAGAAACTTGCCTTCTAATTCTCCCACAGTCAGCCTCGTCATTAAAACCACTTACTGAACCTTCCAAACATACAGTTTTAAACATGCACATTTTACATGGAAAACTGCTTGAGATGTTTCCGTGTTCTCTGCATAACCGGCATGTTTCTCTGCATAAACCAAGAAAGGGCTCCCTTCTATTTGCATGGTTATTTACAGCGAAGCAGTTGAGGAGGAAATGACGGCCATAAACATGCCACTAGGTACGCAAACCAATCTGTTTTGCTCATGTTAATTGGGTGTACGGATATCGGTTTGCAGATTTTAGAAACCTCGCCATGTACATGTTTCTCACCAACAAGAACAAAGGTTATAGAAGCAATCTGTCAACTAAATGCTCTCATAGCGTTTTCCTACAGAATGTCCTACTCCCATAGGCCTATCACTGCAAATGTAAACATGCATTTTTAATCACCAGAATGCACCTTGTTCTGTGGCACACACTTGGCACTCAATCAAACAAGGTAGTGATTAATGCATCAAACAGTGGTGGCCACCAGCGGGCGACATGACTTGAATTGTAGCTTAGACTACAGATTCCTTCTTTCCTAGAAACATCTACCAAGACGTTTTCCAAGGGCTGTCAAGAAAGAAGAAAACCTTTTGAGTTGTTGGAAGGCCGTTCTCCATGACATTCGAGTTATAACAACTTTGGTCCCTACTGCAGTTCCAAGGGTGTTTGAAGAGCACACAGGCGTGGCGTGTACCATGTAGGGCCCTCCTGGAGGGACAGGGCTGGGTGGTTTCCTGACCAGGAAATAAAGAGAGTGTCTCCGAGGCGGTGTGTTCACACAGCCTGGCTGGCAGCTGTCTCATAGGCGTGGCGGTTCCCCAGGCAAGGAATTAGCAGCTGAAACCCAAGCCTCTGTGTGCAGAGCCCCCAGTGGGTCCTCTCCGGGTTGCCCTGGGGACGCAGGTGGCCCAGGAGCCCTGTGGCCGTGGAGTTGGTGCTGGTGGCCGGGCAGCGAGCATGAATCACCCTGCCTCTGACACAGGGTCTCTGTCCTCCGCCCGCATTTAGGGCAGTAGACTGGCTGGCTTGTCAGCTTCCAAGTAAGGGATATCTCGAACCCAGCTCGGTTCTCAGCTTGCACTGTGCTTCACTCTCTGAAAGTTAATAGTAAACTTTCTCTGAGGAGTAGTTCAATAAAGCTCCATTCTGTTCACATACACAAGAGTCTCTCCTTTTCAACTGTGTTCCCCCAAACACACACACACACACACACATGCACACACACACACACACACACACACACGCACACACACACACTCCCCTACAAGATCTGGCCTAAACTGGCAGTTGGATATCCCCCTCATAATCTGGGACTACTGGCTCCTAACCGCTCACCTGCCTGCCTGCCTGATCACCCCTAACCACCTCTGCCTGCCTGATCACCCCTAACTACTCCCCTGCTGTACTGATCACTCCTAACTGCTCCCCTGGCAGCCTGATTGGCCCTAACCACCTCTGCCTCGGCCCCCACACCCAAGACCCAGGCTTCCCTCCTCCGGCCAGCCACAGGCACCTGGGCCCTGGGCTTCCCTCCCTCTGGCTGGCCGCAGGCACCTGGAACCCGGGCTGGCTTTGTCTGGGCCTGGCTTTGTCAGGAAGGACATTTGGAAGATATCTGGTCTAATTAGCATATTACCCTTTTATTAGTATAGATGTATTTGTGCCCAAAGACTCTTGTGGAATGTTTATACCACTGTTGAATCATCTATACATATAAAGAGGTAATATGCAAATTGTCCAGGACGCCAGGATGCCATGACAGCTCAGGAGGAGGCTGCACATTCAGGTGGGTGGGAGGGGACTGTATGCAAGGTAAGGTAAGCCATGGATGCTGTGGCAGCTTGTGCAGGCCTGGAGCAGAGACAGGAGGCCTGCCAGCCATGGTGAGCCAGCAGTCCTGCTTCTGCACGTGAGATGCAGAGGAAACACCTTTTCTGACTGCTCATTGACTAAACTTCTGGTACACCACTTACAGTGTTCTTGGTAACTTGGGTAATAAGCATCCAAGAAGCTGATCTAGGGTTTTTCCACCTCACTACTGGAGGAAAAATGAAGGTCCGCTGCTGGAGGGGCTAAGAAATGTCATATCCTGCCCTAGCCAGTTTTGCTCAGTGGATAGAGCCTCAGCTTGTAGACCTCAGGGTCGGAGTTCGATTCCGATCAAGGGCATGTACCTAGGTTGCAGGCTTCTCCCTGGCCAGGGCCCAGGTCAGGGCTCATGCAGGAGGCAACCAATCGAAGTGTCCCTCTCACACTGATGTTTCCCTCTGTCTTTCCCTCTTTCTTCCATACTCTCTAAAAATCAATGGAAACATATCCTCAGGTGAGGATAAAAAAAGAAATAAAAAGAAAGAAAGAAATGTCATATCCTATGAAAGAGACATCTTGAAAATGCCTAAAGAAAGTTGTCATTTTTTTCGTGGTGAAGGGACTGGAGTTTGTGTTGATGAAAACACCATGGTGGCTGCAGTGGCTGGTAGTGGCTGCAGCAGCATGGTAATGAGGGTAGCGCCATCCCCAGTTGCTTCCCACAGAGGGAGGCTAGACTGTGGTTTAGGCCCGCTCCCCTGAGGGCTTCCAGACTGTGAGAGGGGGCAGGCTGGGCTGAGGTTCCCCCCCCGCAGTGCATGAATTTTGTGCACTGAGCCTCTAGTCCTATATAATAAAAGCCCAGTGACCAAAACTGTGGAATGACCAGGGGCCAGAATGACCATTGCGTGGCTAGCCCTGCCCTTCAGCAGGGACCCCCACCCTGATCCAGGGCCCCATCAGGGCAGGCCAGCCAGCCCCCACCCATGTACCGAGCCTGTAACATATATAATAAAAGGGTAATATGCAAATTGACCCTAATAACAGAATGACCAGAACAACCGCTTGATCAGTCACTATGAGGCACACTGACCACCTCTAGGTCACTTTCCCCAGCCAGCAGGCTCTGATTGTCCTATGGTGAATGGGGAACCAGGGCTGGGTGGGCAGCACCAGGCCAAGGCCCCTGTCCCACTGGTAACCCCACACACAGAGAGTGACCCGCAGCAGAGGCAGGGCCAACAAACGGGTGAGAGTGGCCAACCTCTTGGTCCCTTCCCCCAGCCAGCAGGCTCCGATGGCCTGTTGGTGAATGGGGAACCGGGGTGGGTGGTGGTGGGGGGCAGGGCCGCCTGTGGGCAGCCAGGGAAGATGGCCCTGATTGCAGGCTAGGCCTAGGGACCATACCTGTGCACAGATTTCATGCGCCAGGCCTCTAGTTTAATATAAAATGTCTGGGTTATGCATATTTAACATTGTTCTTTTCTGTGTATTTTTAATTTTAAGATTCTTATGAATCTTTGTATTGCAAACTCATATTGATGATTCCTTTGATCATGGAGTTGTATTTACACCCTCAAAGATATCTTATCTGTAGTCATGTCATTGTCCATGTTCTGGGATGTGTTGGATCTTAGTTGGAAAACTGAAATCAAAGTCACACCACATGAAAACATAGCGTCTTTTTATTAAACACGCCTCCATGCAGTGGCTATTGGAAGCCACAAGTGTCTTAGGAAGGGGCTGACATACTTTGAATGTGATATGTTTAAAAAACCCATTTTCTCTTTTGTGCAAAATAAACAGCAGGAGACAAGAAGACAAGAGGAAGACTGCACTGGCTTGACCTCCTTTGGCTGCAGTGAAGGCCTGGCAGGCATTGTGAAGGAGGTTTGGAAGGAGGGTGCACAGTGGGATTTGAAGGTGGAGCTGATGGGGTTCATGGGCCAGCTGTGGACTGGGAAAGGGTCGGAAGTAAATTTAATGCTCCGGCTTGAGACACGGAGCCTCTTACGTCTACATCATGCGGGGAGAGCAACTGAGATGAGAACATAAACAGGGTGACTTCTCACTCGGCTCGAGTGTCTGTGACATCCAAACAGAGTTGCTAAAGGACATTGTAGATAGAGTACAAAGTCCAGGACAGAGAGAAGGCAGTAAAATGCACATTTTAAACAGAACACACTTGAAACAAAATTAGTGACATCATTTACCGAGGGATGAGTCTGAGCACACAGAGACGCCGGCGCCCACATGTTCACTCACTCCCAATGCTCCTCATAGCAGATGCTGCAGGGCATCTATTTACAGTGGACCATTGGGTGAGTGTAATTATCTGAAGCATAAAACATTATAAAAGAAATGTCGTAGAAAAATAGCTTCAATTTGGAGATTAACCCTAAGAAGGAATAAATAATGGATGTTCTGTACACCCATTTTTTTTCCCCTTAGAAACATCTCTTTCCATTATTCACTATTTAATCAACTCTGGATTGGCTTAGTTTGTGTGTATTTGTGTGTTTGTGTGTGCGTGCACGTGTGTGCATGTGTGTGTGCATGTATCCTTTCCGCCTAAGGCCCAGCCTCTGTGTAGTACATCTTTTCCACACTATTTCTCTGGTCATCCTCTCTCTTCATTAGCAGACACATTGCTTTCACCTGGACTAATGTAGAAATTGCCGTGTGAGGTCATCTCATATTTTCTGTCTCTCCTCCCCAGAGCAGCATCCAATTTAAAGTCCTACAACATAATCCTAAGGAAGACACTCATCCGAATTAAAAATAGTCTCAGCCTTTCCCACATTCCCACGGCAATGACCACACCTCTCACCTCACCGTTGGCTCCCCTCACAAATGCTTAACATGCCTTCAGCACTTGTTCCCAATGCCTGTTCTTAAGTCCAGAAGGGCTCCCTCAACTTCCACATTGCTTAGCTTGCAAGAATAGTATGGATTATGGCTAACTTGTTTGAGAGCTGTCTACGTGCCAGGCACAGCTAGTCCTCTTCCGTGAAGATTATGACGCTAAGTTGGGGAAACCTTCATGATAGAGATGCTCCTCACTCCTGGGGCAGCGCCTGGGTCCCAGCCAGCCTGCTGTGTGGCCCGGCACCTGGTTTCGTAGTTTTATGCATGTGGGTTATGCCTCCGCGTGTGTTTCCCTGTTTGGCGGTCAGTTATGGCTGGGAGGCCGCCCCGCCCATCTTCAAACCCTGCCCCCTGAGGGAGTATAGACTTGATTAGACTACACAGCTGTGTAAATACATAGCACACAGGAGAGGGAAACCCTCACGTGTAAATGTTTCCACCAGTGCTAGTGATTGGAATTAATTACATTTATGAAACACTGCTTTGTCATGCAAATGGGTATGTCTATCAGTGCCATTATGTTGACTTTATTTTTACAGTGAATAGCTCTTTAGAATCTGAATTCTCCAAATGCATCTATATATATATAAACAGGTAACATATAAATTAGCTGGGCATCACGACCACTCAGGAGGAGCTGTGCGCTCAGATGGGCGAGAGGGGACTGTGTGCCGTCCCCAGCCCCAGGGAACACACACCAGGGTTAGGGGTGTGCTCCTAGTGGCCCCGGTCCCAGATGCCTGGTGGTGGCAGGAGCAAAGCAACCTGGGTGGTGGTGGCAGCCAGAGTGAAGCAGCCCAGGTCCTGGGTGCCAGAGGGAAGCCAGTGCCGGCAGCCAGGGGAAGGAAGGCCTATTCTTGCATGAATCTTCAATACACCGGGCCTCTAGTGTATTCATAATACAAGAGATACGAATTAAACTTGCAATCTTGTGAAAATATGAGCCTGCCAATTAGCGTATGCAATAATGTACTGAACTATTATTCTAATAATGAGCAAATGAATTAAGCTCAAGCTGATGAATTATTAAATGACAACAGTAGACATGAAACTCATGTGATACCTCTGCAGAGAATGGTGATGGGGAGCAGAGAAGGAGGACATGGGGGTCGGGTAGGGTCTGGCCACGGGGCATCTCCATGGGAGAGGATCATGATTTGGATGCAGAGTTGTCTGTGCAAAGGCGACTTGGCCACGGATGACCACAGAGTTCCAGCAAAAGGCAGGGATCGATTATGGAATGTGAGCAGTTCACTCTTCAGAGAGTGAAAAGGAGTTGGACTGTAGGGAGGGGAAATATTAACATTGTACTCAGGTTATGATTGCAGCCATGTTTATATTCCTAGACAAAGACCTGCCAGTTGTTTTTGGAACACTATCACTTAGCCCTGGCTGGTGTGGCTCAGTGGATGGAGGTTTGGCCTATAGACTGAAGGGTCCCAGGTTCGATTCCCATCAAGGGCACATGCCTGGGTTAGAGGCTTGATCCTCAGTAGGGGTGTGCAGGAGGCAGCCGATCAGTGATGTTCCTCTCTCATCGTTGATGTTTCTCTCTCTCTCTCTCCCTCTTCCTTCCTCTCTGAAATCAATAAAATGTATTTTTTAAATGAGGTCTCAAGCCACAAAAGACAAGGACTATGAAATGAATTGCTACCTGAAAGAAGCCAACTGGAGATGCTACTCACTGCATGACCCCAAGTAGCTAAGGTCTGGAAAAGGTCAAACAAGAGGAACAGGAAACAGATCTGGGGTCCCAGGTGTTGGAGCAGGGGAGGGGTGCATGGAGGAAGCACAGAGGGTGCTCGAGGTGATAAAACTTTTCTGTGTGATACCACAGTGGTAGTTGCCTGGCATTTTGCATAAATCAAACCCACAGACCTGAACAACAGGAAGAGTGAAACTTAATGCAAGCACTGCAATTAGTTAATAATTTATCAACATTGGTTCCTTAATAGGATCAGCTGCATCGTGCTAACACAAAAAGTTAGTAACAGGGGACACTGTGTGTGTGTGGTGGGGTTATCAGTCGCACAGAGCAAAACTGAACTACATTTTAAAATTATATCTGCACATAGCATCTCTCTCTCTCTCTCTCTCTCTCTCTCTCTCTCTCTCTCTCTCTCTCTCTCTCACCTTTGAGAATGTAAGGACCCATTAGATTCCTTTGAAGACTTTCTATTTCTAGCTCAGAATCCCTCCAAATGATCATGGCATTTGCACTCTATATGGGACTTGGTATTTACATTTTTTCATCTTCATTATTTGAAAAACATTTTTTTTCAATGAAAGAATATGTTTATTTCTCTTGACTAGCAATACTAGAAGAGTGAATGATAGCCCTAGCTGGTTTGGCTAAGTGGATAGAGCAGTGGCTTGTGGACTAAAGGGTCACGGATTCGATCACTGATATTTCTCTCTCTCTTTCTCTCTCTCACTATCTCTTCCTCTCTGAGATCAATAAACACATGTATTTTAAAAAAAGAAATACATTTTTTACTCATGTGAAAAACTAGAGCAGCTTTAAGTTCTCAAGAAAACTAAAAGGAAGGTACACAGTGGCCCCGAAGCCCTGCCCTGGCACCTGCACCGCCTCCTCCACCATCAGGACCCGCGCCAGATGGACCCTTGGCCACATGGTGGACTTGCATTGGCAAGTCGTTATCTCCCAAGGCCCAGTCTAGCCTACTAGTCACGCTCTCTGCCGCACGGGTATGGGTTTGGGTAAGCGCACGATGACACGGGTCCATCACTCTGGTTTTGTACAATGTGGTTTCACTGCCCTAAAAATCCCCATGCCCCGCCTATGCATCCCTCTCAGGCCCCTCCCTCCCCGCCCTCCCCCCTCCCCCCCCCCAGCCCCTCGCCCTGGCTCCTGGAAACCACGAGTCCTTGTATCATCTCCATAGTTTTTGCCCTTTCCAGAATGACATATTTGGGAAAAATAATGTTTTTGAAAACTAGTTGTGGGTGCAATGTATGTATAAGAACCCAAGAAAATCTTCAGAATCACAAACCCCAAGGATAGTCATTGGGAACTGGAACTTGGTTGAAATCTGAGAAAATGAGGAACATAGGGGAACAGCAAGCCTACCACACCTTCTCCACAAAGCCTTGCCAGGCGTGCATTTCTCTCCTGCAAATGTGGATAAACGGAAACAGAGAGTCACCAGAATACGAATCCCAGAGCGAGCAGGGTGAGGGGTTAGCGCTAATATGTACACACTATGTGTCAACTGCATGGGAGCAGCACCTTCATCATCCAGGTCAGCTGTGTGCTGCAGCTCCACTAACTAGAGTGAAGTTCTTTTTTCAGAGAAGGAGCTGGGGGTTGGATCGTGTCCCCTGAAAGTTCCATTGGTGAGGCCCTAACATCGATACCTGGCCTGTGATCTCATGGGAGGTTAGCCTCTCTCCAGAAGTCATCAGCTAAACCTGGTCACTGGGGCCTGGCCCTGAGGGAAAGCTGCCTTCATCCAAGGGAAGCTTTGGAGGTAGACATGCCCAAGGAGAAGGCTGTTGGCCATCCATGGGAGAGGGGGTGGCGTCGGGGTGCAACAGTGGAGGGGCCACAGCTGTCGGTGACCATAGCAAGGAGCATTCTCCTTCTGGGCTCCTACAGGACCAACCCGGCAGACACTGGGTCCCGAACTTCTAGTTCCCAGGACTGGAGACCCTAAACTACTGTGTGAAGTCACCAGTTGGTGGCACGTTGTATGGCTGTCCTCACCAACCCAAACAGTCCGGCTCCCTTTCACCACAAATACTCCAGATGCCCCACTGTCAATGACGACTCGGGATGAGGTGTGTTCCTATTCCATCTTTGGAAATGTCCTTCCACAAGCTGGGCACTGTCCATGCTGACATCAGTCAGGGAGCTCACAATTTTAGTGGCACTCCTCACGGCCTGCAGGCACTCACTGATTCTCTTAGATTCTCTATTGCCATGTGCTTCTTTGCACATTGCAATGTTTCAGATTAATCACCTCCAACTGCAGGCCCCTTAAATGCATTTTGAAAAATGATAATTCCCTTTGCACTTGCACGAGGTTCTAAAAAACGCTGTGAGAATTGGAGCTTGAGCTTGGAAGAACAGATCTGCTGCCAGTTGGGGGCGAGGAGGATAGGATGTCATTTTTCTCTCTAACCTAGGACAGGGTGGCAAGTACGTAAAGCAGTCGGACATTCCTGGTGATTCAAACATCAGTTTTCATCTAAATGGCATTAGAGAGGCATGTGTTTGGCATATCCGCACTTTTTGGCCTGCAATTTTAGGTTGAACATATTTCAAGAACATCATCAAATCTGCAGCAAAAGCTAATTTTCAAGCCCACTCAGTATCTGATAGAAGTGGTTGAGGGCAGTTGTCTTTCACAAAAAACTTCCATTTGGGCCCTGAGCCCACTGTTACAGTGGAAATGATGTGCCTTCACTACCACCCTACTTATGGGACACGTCACCATGAGCAACCCCGAGCAAGAGCCACAAGGAAACAGGGTTCGAAGTCCTGAAGCCACAAGGACCTGAATTCTGCCAACAATTTGGATGGTTTAGAGGGCGGGGCCTGGGGGCCAAGGGGAATGCCACCTAGGGGTGACCTTAACTGCACCCTTGGGGACTGAGCAGAGAACCCAACTATGCCGTGAACAGAATTCTGATCTCAGAAAATTGTAATCAAGGTTGTTGTTTAAGCCACTTCATGTGTGATAATTGTTACATTGTAACAAAAATTAATTCAAGTCCTCTCCAAAACAGTTTCTGTATCCCTGTGGCAACTCCCTTCAATAGGTCTTAGTTGATTCTTCTTACATCTTCTTGTAAATAACTGTAAATAACGTATGTTTTAGGCTATTTATTTATTTTAGGCATTTCAGATGATTTCCCTAAAGTATTTTCTACCCCCTCAAAGCATTATGTTATCTTATTTTTAAATGAATGCCTTTGTAGTAACAAATAAGTCATATATTCTAACCTTTTGAGCAAACAAAACTTTGAAATATGTATTGAGTACAGTTAGTAGGATACTATTTAATAAATTATTTGATCTTTGCACTAATCATTAATATTGTTTTATAACTTATATATAAATTTGCATCTATAAATTGTTTAAAATGACTGGAAGACTGAACTTTTGGAATCTGACAGAATAAGTTAGAGTTGATTATTATGTTAAAAGGTCAAAACCTTGCTCTAGCTATTTGGCTCAGTGGATAGAACATCAGCCCAAAGACTGGAGTGTCCCAGGTTCGATTTCGGGCAGGGGCACATGCCCCAGTTGCAGGCACCATCCCGGTCCCTGGTCAGGGCACCTGTGGGAGGCAACAAATGGATGTATCTTTCTCATATAGATGTTTCTCTCTCTCTGTCTTTCCCTCTCCCTTCCACGCTCTCTAAAAATCAAGGGAGAAATATACTTGGGTGAGGATTAACAAAAGAAAGTTAAAACCTTGATTCGCAACTTTCTGCTCTAATAAGTCAGACATTACCTAAATATTTGAACTGATAGTTAGGCATATTAGTCATTTTACCTTTACTAGCATTTGCATAAACTATTCCACCAAGCTTCCTCTTTATGTTTAGACATAAATTCCTAGCATATAGGTATGTGTCAACATGTCAATTATACACTGAAATGCAAAATAAAACTATCCGTATTTTCTTTACTCCTTCTTTTAAAATGTAAATACAAATCAATGTTAACCATATTTGAATGAATTTCAAGGTGGGACATTTAACTTGTGCATGCATGCTATAAGCCATCTTTAGAGCTGTGTCTCTCACTAGTGAGGGTCTGTGCTATTTGAGACAACCATCAAATGGATAGATATAAAGTGATATCTCACTAGTAAGAAAGGTTGACCTATGCATTAGGTTGCCATCTATTTTTTTAAATTTCTTTATTGATTAAGGTATTACATACGTGTCCTTATTCCCCATTATCCCCCACCTCCCATTCATACCCCGACCCCCCTGTTGTCTGTGTCCATTGATTAGGCTTATATGCATGCATATAAGTCCTTTGGTTGTTCTCTCCCCCTTACCCACAACCTCCCCTACCTTCCCTGAGGTTTGACGTTCTTGTAGATGTTTCTCTGTCTCTGGATCTATTTTTGTTCATCAGTTTATGCTGTTCATTATATTCCACAAATGAGTGAGGTCATGTGATACTTACCTTTCTCTGCCTGGCTTATTTCACTTAGCATAATGTTCTCCATCTCCATCCATGTTGTTGCAAATGGTAAGAATTCCTTCTTTTTTACCGCAGCATAGTATTCCATTGTGTAGATATACCACAGTTTTTTAATCCACTCATCTGCTGATGGGCACTTAGGCTGTTTCCAAATCTTAGCTATAGTGAATTGTGCTCTATGAACATAGGGGTGCATATATCCTTTCTGATTCATGTTTCTAGTTTCTTGGGACATATTCCTAGAAGTGGGATTAGTGGGTCAAATGGGAGTTCCATTTTTAGTTTTTTGAGGAAACTCCATATTGTTCTCCACAGTGGCTGCACCAGTCTGCATTCCCACCAGCAGCGCACTAGGGTTCCTTTTTCTCTGCATCCTCGCCAACACTTGTCATTTATTGATTTGTTGATAATAGCCATTCTGACAGGTGTGAGATGGTACCGCATTGTTTTGATTTGCATCTCTCTGATGATTAGTAACTTTGAGCAGGTTTTCATATGTCTCTTGGCCTTCCCTCTGTCTTCTTTCGAAAAGTGTCTATTTAGATCAGTTGCCCATTTTTTGATTGGGTTGTTTATCTTCTTTTTGTTAAGCTGCATGAGTTTCCTGTAAATGTTGGAGATTAAATCCTTATCGGTGATAACATTGGCAAATATGTTCTCTCCTGCAGTAGTCTTTCTTGTTGTTTTATTGATGGTTTCCTTTGCTGTGCAAAAGCTTTTTATTTTGATATAGTCCCATTTGTTTATTTTCTCTTTCGTTTCCATTGCCCTATGAGCAGTATCAGTGAAGAAATTGCTTTGGCATATGTCAGAGATTTTTCTGCCTGTGGATTCCTCTAGAATTTTTATGGTTTCTCATCGTATGTTTAAGTCCTTTATCCATTTTGAGTTTATTTTTGTGTATGGTGTAAGTTGATGGTCTAGTTTCATTTTTTTGCATGTGTCTATCCAATGTTCCCAACACCATTTATTGAAGAGACTGTCTTGACTCCCTTGTATGTTCATGCCTCCTTTGTCAAATATTAATTGAACATAGTAATTTGGGTCAATTTCTGGGTTCTCTATTCTATTCCATTGATCTATTGTGCCAGTGCCAGGCAGTTTTGAGAACAGTGGCTTTGTAATACAGCTTGAAATCTGGTATTGAGATCCCACCTACTTTGTTCTTCTTTCTCGGGATTGCTGTGGCTATTCAGGGTCTCTTTTTATTCCATATGAACTTTTAGAGAGTTCTTTCTAGGTCTGTAAAATACGCCGTTGGTATTTTAATGGAGATTGCATTGAATCTGTAGATTGCTTTGGGTAGTATGGACATTTTAATGATGTTGATTCTCCCAATCCATGAACATGGTTGTTCTTCCATCTGTTTATGTCTTCCTCTATCTCTTTTTTCAGGGTCCTGTATTTATCCGTATATAGGTCTTTTACCTCCTTAGTTAAGTTTATTCCTATGTATCTTAATTTTTTGGGGGCAGTGGTAAATGGGATTGCTTTTTTAGTCTCTCTTTCTGTAAGTTCCTATTGGTGTATAGAAATGCCATAGATTTCTTGGCATTAATTTTGTATCTTGCTACATTGCTGAATTCATTTATTATGTCTATTAGTTTTTTGATGGAGTCTTTCAGGTTTTTTATGTACAATATCATGTCATCTGCAAATAAGGACAGCTTTACTTCTTCTTTCCCAATTTGGATGCCTTTTATTTCTTCTTCTTGTCTAAATGCATTGGCTGATATTTCCAATACTGTGTAGAACAGGAGTGGTGAAAGTGGGCATCCCTGTCTTGTTCCTGTTCTTAGGGGAAATGGTTTTAATTTTTGCCCATTGAGTATGATGTTAGCTGTGGGTTTATCATATATAGCTTTTATTATGTTGAGGTATGATCCTTCTATTCTCACCTTGTTGAGAGTTTTTATCAAGAAAGGGTGTTGGATTTTGTCAAATGCTTTTTCTGCATCAATTGATATGACTATGTGATTTTTATCTCTCAATTTGTTTATGTGATGTATCACGTTGATTAATTTGCGGATATTGTACCATCCTTGCATCCCCGGATTAAGTCCTACTTGGTTATGATCTTTCTGATGTAGTGCTGGATCCGATATGCTAGAATTTTTTTGAGGATTTTGGCATCTATGTTCATGAGGGATATTGGCCTATAATTTTCTTTCATTGTGTTGTCTTGATCTGTTTTTGGTATTAGGGTGATGCTGGCTTCATAGAAGGAGCTTGGAAGTGTTCTTTCCTCTTGAATTTTTTAGAATAGTCTGAGGAGGATAGATTTTAGTTCTTCCTCGAATGTTTGGTAAAACTCCCCTGTGAAGCCATCTGGCCCTGGGCTTTTATCTGCTGGAAGCTTTTTGATGACTGCTTCAATTTCTTCCATAGTTTTAGCCTATTGAGATTTTTAGATTCTTCCTGATTGAGTTTTGGAAGGTTATATTTTTCTAGAAATATGTCCATTTCCTCCAGGTTGTCCAGTTTGTTGGAATAGAGTTGTTCATAGTATTTTTTAACAATCCTTTGTATTTCGGTGGGGTCTGTTGTTATTTCACCTCTTTCATTTCTGATTTTGTTTATTTGGGTCCTCTCTCTTTTCTTCTTGGTGAGCCTGGCCAGAGGTTCATCAATCTTGTTTATCCTTTCAAAGAACTAGCTCTTGGTTTTGTTGATCTTTTGTATTGTTTTTTTGGCTTCAATGTCATTTATCTAAGCTCTGATCTTTATTATTTCCTTCCTTCTGCTTACACTGGGATTTTCTGGTTGCTCTCTTTCTAACTCTTTGAGTTGTAGGGTTAGGTAATTTATTACCATTGTTTCTTGTTTTTTTGCAGTAGGCTTGTAAAGCTATGAACTTCCCTCTCAAGACTGCTTTTGCTGTGTTCCTTAGATTTTGGATTGATGTGTTTTCATTGTCATTTTTTGCCATGATGGTTTTTTTTTTCTTTCTTGATCTCTCTGGTAACCCAGTCATTGTTTAATAGCATGCTATTTAGTCTCCATGTGTTTGATTTTTTTGGATTGTTTTTATTGTAGTTGATTTCCAGTTTTATGCCACTGTGATCTGAGAAGATACTTAGTATGATTTCTATCTTCTTGAATTTGAAGATACTTTACCTATGACCCAACATATAGTCTATCTTTTAAAATGACCCATGTGCAGTTGAGAAGAATGTATATTCTGTGACTTTGGGGTGAAATATTCTGAAGATGTCAATTAATTCCATCTGGTCTAGTGAGTCATTTAGGATTGATGTTTCTTTGCTGATTTTTTGTTTAGAGGATTTGTCCAATGGTGATAGTGGGGTATTAAAGTCTCCTACTATGATTGTATTGCTGTCAATTTCTCCTTTGGTATCCTCCAGGAGTTTTTTTTTTTTTTTTTTATGTATTTGGGCTCCTGTATTGGGTGCATATATGTTTACCAGAGATTTTTCTTCTTGTTGGATTGCTCTCTTTAGTATTATAAAGAAGCCTTCCTTATCTCTTGTTATGTCCTTCACTTTGAGATCTAATTTGTCAGATATAAGTATTGCTACCCCAGCTTTTTTTTTTAAATTTCCATTCGCCTGGAAAACCTTTTTCCATCCCTTCACCCTCAGTCTGTGTGCGTACTTTTTTCTGAGGTGGGTTTCTTATAGACAGCAGATACATGGGTCGTGTTTTCTAATCCAATCCATTACCCTATGTCTTTTGATTGGGGCCTTTAATCCATTTACATTTAAAGTTATTATTGATAGATACTTACTTGTTGCCATTTTTATTCTTTACCCCTGTGTTCCTTCTTCACTTCCTATTTCTTTCTTTCTTTCTTTTTTTTTTTTTTTTTACAGCAGACCTTTTAGCATTTCTTGCATTGCTGGTTTGGTGGTAATAAATTCCCTTAGTCCTTTTTTGTCTGTGTAGCTCCTGATTTCACCTTCAATTTTGATTGATAGCCTTGCTGGGTACAGTATTCTTGGATCCAGACCCATACTTTGCATGATTTTGTATATTGCATTCCATTCCCTTCTGACCTGATGAGTTTCTGTTGAGAAATCAGTTGCTAGCCTGATGGGGGTTCCTTCGTAGGTAACTTTCTGTCTCTCTCTGGCTGCTTTTAAGATTCTTTGTTGTTGGTGTTTGCAAATTTAATTATAATGTGCCTTGGTGCCAGTCTTTTGGGGTTCATTTTGCTTGGGACTCTGTGAGTTTCTTGGACTTGTGTGGGTTTTTTTCTTCCCTATATCAGGGGAATTTTCTGTCATTATTTCTTCAAACAAGTTTTAAATTCCTTGCTCAGTTTCCTCTCCTTTTGGAACCCCTATTATGTGGATGTTGTTTTGTTTCGTGTTGTCCCAAAGTTTCCTTAGGCTCTCCTCCTGCTTTTTAATTTTTTTTTTCTAGAAGCTGCTCTATTTGGTATTTTTTCCTACCTTGTCTTCTAGCTCACTGATGCGGTCCTCTGCTTCTTCTAGTCTACTCTTGATGCTTTCTATTGAGTTCTTTACAGCAATGATGTCATTTTTCATTTCTTCTTGGTTCTTCTTCATTTCCTCTTGGTTCTTACTCATATTGTCGAATTTGTCTTCCATTCTTTTCAGCCACCTTATGACCATTCCTCTGAATTCTTTCTCTGGCAGGTTGCTTGCCTCCATTTTGTTTACTTCCTTTTCTGGTGATGCCTGCTTTTCTTTCATATGTGGGCTGTTTATTTGTCTCCCCAGGGTCTGTCTTCTCCAGGTGTCTGGTTATGTAGTTCTCTCTCTCCTGCATTCAGTTAAAGGCACAAAATACAATACAACCAGGTAGCACACACAAGGCACTGAACAGAAATGTATTCATGATATTAATAATCCCAAATAAAGGTGACCACCAGAGAAAGGCAAATTAGGGAATAGGATGGAAAGAAGAAAAGAGAAAAAAAAAGAAAGGAGTGCCAAAATGAAATTGGGAAAAGGAAAAATAAGTAAGAGAGAAAAGAAAGAGAATAAGAAAGAAAAGGGGAACAAACTGTATATATGGGGGCGGGGGAGAAACTCCAATAGAACAGCCACTAATCCCAGCAAATGCCAGCACCAAGTACCTGGCGATGAATGGAAACTGCAAACAACAACTAATATCAGGTGAGGTGAGAAAAAAAAATGCAAAAACAAAGCAAACAAAAAAACAAAACAAAGCAAAAAATAATAAGCAAAACAATCTCACAAACAAGCATAAAAATCAATATAATCAACATTCAAGCAAACAACAACAAAAGGAGAGAAAGAAACAATTTTTTGGATAGTGAAGACAGAGAAGAGAGAGGTGTGTATGAACTTGGAGCAGGGGATTGGAAATTAGATA